>CAJHQP010001152.1:0-128630 GCA_905132765.1 Moricandia arvensis | reverse complement strand
TTATATGCTTGCAGGGTCTATCACATGCTGTAACAGATAAATGTGGGGATGCTTGTCCCTGCATTGTTCAGGGAGACAAAGGTCGTTCACTCAGGTCTGGTCCAGTGAAGAGGGTGAAGATTAGAGGGTTTTTAGGAACAAGGAAAGAGATGGCCATGATACAGCTTTTCTTGGCTTACTTTCCGTGTTTGAAGAGGCTGGACGTTTATTGAAGACGTTTTTCCTTCGTCGCTTAGGAACCCTCAAGTGTGTAGACGTATCAAAGAGATGTTCAAAGTGTACAACACGTTGTCGCCGAGTTGCAGTGTCCAGCTCCTGTGAGTGATTTCTTTTTTTAAAAGTGGACAGCACACAAGGACATATCTGAAGTACAAAACTTGTCTGCTCATGGTTATTCGACTTTGCAGTTCAGTTACACTATTTATGTTATGTTTTTTGCTGTAATGCAGGAGCAGTGAGTAGCACATTCAACAAAAGAAACTGCAAGGGGCTTGAGAGATTGTCTCTTCTCATCAAAGCCTTGTGTACTTGCGTCTTCACAAGGTTTGCTGTTGCACGTATTGTGAACATTAGCATAACTGTAAACTAATAGTTGTAAAAATGTAAAACATAACTGTAAACTAATAGTTGTAAAATGTAAAACATAACTGTAAACTAATAGTTGTAAAATGTAAAACATAACTGTAAACTAATAGTTGTAAAATATACACTAATAGCTGTAAATTTCATAAAGCACCTCTACATAAAATCATAATTAAACTACGAGTCTACGAGTTGTGTTTTGCTTCTAAGGAAGGTAAAGACAGAGAGAGTGTAGACGACTGTAACAGCAACGATACAAACTCCAATGTATGTGCAAACAGTGGTTGCACATACGTATAGATACCTGTTCACATTGTTCACCAACACCACCACTCAGCAGCAATTTCTTCTATCGGTCTAATTAGATCCGGTTAAGGGTATTCAATTCAAATTGACAAAACCGGAACAAAAAAACAGATAACTTCAATAAAACACTCTCTACATCAAATCATAGTTAAACTACGAGTCTATTGTGTTTTGCTTCTAAGGAAGGTAGTGACGGAGAGAGTGTAGGCGACTGTAACAGCGACGATACAAACTCCGATGTATGTGCAAACAGTGGTTGCACATACGTATAGATACCTGTTTACATTGTTCACCAACAACCACTAGTCAACAACAATTTCTTCTATCGGTCTATCAATAAACCAAACCGAAAAAAAAAAACACATTCAAGATATATCCGATCAGAAACAAAAACCTAAATCAAATCCGCTAACGTGTAAACCCACCAATAGAAGATTTGGTTTTTTACACTGGTTACTAGTTTTGAACACCCCTAACCGGTTACTTGAAAGCTATAATGTATTTCAAGACAGAAGCAAAGACTTACTTGGGAGAGAAGACGCTCCACACAAAAAGGTGATTCCTCATGAGTAGCAGGACCACAGTGTATGCCGTCAACAAAATTGAATTGATGCAGAGTGGAACAAGACAAGGGAACCCGAGAGTTAGCTTCAAGAGTTGTCCTAGATCCGTGTCGGAGTTAGCCAAGTGTGTGTGTTTTCTTAGCTTTCCACCAATGTACATCACCAAGGATAAAAGGAACATCAGGGGAGATGCATAGGTGATCATGAACATCAAGATTCCAGAAAGTATTGTAGAATGACTAGAGATTCCCTAAGAAAAAAAGTGTTTGGTCGAATGTGTCAGAGTTTTTGGGTAAGAGTACACACGAAGAAAGAAAAGGAGGAAGCTTACAATAAAAGCACCAGCAACATCGATGGTTGCTAAAGTATTGCTGTTTCCAAGAGCAAAGTGACCTGCCATTCCCATGTAATAGAGTGCAGCAGTCTACAAAAAAAAGCTTAAACGGATGAGCTTTTTACAGCATCATTTGCAGACAAAGAACTAAAAGAAAACCAACCTCGACCCATTCGTTTACTAGCAGATCTTTAGACGAAAGACATGAAACTGCTAAGATTTGGATGAGTAGCAAAAGTATGGGTCCTGAGTTGATCGGTTGTTGTAGAAGTAGTTGTAGAAGACACCAGCATAGTATGTATGCAGAGCCAGTCATATACAAGCAATCACCTGCTATAGCTAGAAAGGACCTGTCTTTGTTTAGCATAGACCATGGTAAAACTAAAGCTCCTCCAACCGCAGATATAGAAAGAAGAAGATAGATAGCTTTCGCTGTTACAGTGGCTCCATTATCTGTTGACACTTCAAACATACCATCCTGATATCTCCAGGCATGTAATAGAATTAGGAACCCACAAATTGAGAAACCAAAAGCTTGGATGATGACACTTTTTCTCTTCGACCCTGTTCGAAAGAGGAATAGTCCTAGACCAACAACAAGAAAGCTCGAGATTAGCTGGACCGATTTGACATAACTACTGCCAGCTTGGTCTAGCCACTTAGAAATATCAGGAAAGTAAGTCCAGTTCACGCCGCCTTGATGCCAACCTCTCAGTAGTCTACCAGATATAAGAAGCAAAAAGATTGAACCGATTTTATATTCTCGGAGGGAGGTCAGCCCTTTAGAGAAACTGAATGACTTCACTGTCTTGAAAAGTAACAGAAGATAGAATGTGGATACCATGAAATGCCATATATAGTGCTCTTCTTCCACCATTGAACTAGATCCCATGCTTATAACGAGGATCAAAAGAACTGCCAAAATGAACACCTCTTCGAAACTCAAGAGACTATCCTTTTGTCCATTGTAAGTCTCTTTGAATAAGGACAGAAAGAGAGTGACACAGACGACACACGAAAGAAGCATGGCACTCACTCCTAGACCCAGTAAGAGAACTGGTTTCTGCAAAACGAGAGGAGCGTCGTTAAAATACTTGCTGGACATGGAAACTAGTGAGGACTGAAAATCGTAAATTTTCAATGTACGTTCATAGAACTCTAAGAAAAGATGTAAAACATACTTCAGTGGTTTTGCTTGCTAACCACTCACTTGCAGATTTCAGAAAGGCGTTATATGCATCCAAAGCTCTGCTAAAGTCCTCCGCGGCATTAGACCTATTAACATGAAAGCCATCCATGGAGTTAGTTTCTAAGGAGTTAAAAGTCAAGAGGACCGCAAGTAAGCCATCCATACAAATTACGCACTCTGTCAATTTCTTGGACTTCCAAATGCCATGGAGAACAGCAGTGTTCCTAAATAAGCAAATAAGTTGTTTTTCTTTATCCCCAGAGCACTCACTAATCTCCGAACCGAAACCCTCACAAGTTCCGTCAAGGAAGCAATTGCAGGAGAAACCTCCAAACAAGGAACTTGGTAACTGTGCTTGCATTAGTCTCAGTAACTGCCAGGAATTCAGCTCTAGTGCCCGTAGTTGCTCAAAATCTGAAATGATTCCGTACATTAAAGAAAAAACATTTAAATGGGTTCCCAAAAGTTCGAACTGAAAAAATACCAGAGTTCATAAGTGGTTAACCTCTGAAAGAATTAAGTGTTCCTGGGACAAGAACTCCCACATTGTTCTTTGGGATCGGCACACCAAATAGAAGAGCTAAAGTTGGCGTCAAATCTACCTACATCACAAATATTCCTTTGGTTTCATATCATGAAAAACAGTATCATCAATACTCTTTCCAAACGAGGTAGCATCGAGTTAGATGCTTCACTAATATAAAAAGTGATGTAAGATATCGCAAAAGTTGCAATGACTGTTATACCTGGAAAGCTAAATTATTGGTAGCTGCAACATACTCAGAGATATTGCTACTCAAGCCAATAAAGAGCATTAATGAGTCGGTTTCTTCATACGAAGATCCTCCGTGATTACCGTTCTCAGTCATGCCATGATCACTGACTACTATCTGTATATGAAACCCAAATAAGATAACCCCAACATACGAAAGCCAAATGTACCATGCCAAACACAAAAAGTACTCACCAAAAGGGTCCGTTCTTGATCATGGCTACGATCCACCATGGTTCTTAAATGCATTGTTCTAACTATGTCATCCATTTCTTTAAGTTTTGAGGCCATCAAGGGGCTACAATAAAAAAAATAATAATAAGATGCTCCGCCCATACGAACTTTCTACTCACAAATGGGTAATGAGACTAGCAAAGACCTGTTACGGCCGCCAGTATGTCCAACATGATCCAAACCAAGGTAGTGAAGGATCTGATAAGGAGTAGATCTAGTAAGAACAAAGCACCGTAAAACTCAAGGGATTTGCTTCGAAGTCACTACATATTCCAGGAAACTGAGAACAGTCGATTGGCATTCAAGGGAACAAAAAGCCTCAAATGGAGAAATAACAGAAAAAAAAAAACTAACCAGGAGATTCCAGTCATCATTTTTAAGCTCATTTGGCAAGTGACGGGACACATTTTTATCTACCTGTACTGTATCCTTGACCTGAAAAAAACATATTTTGTTCATATGACCATCATAAAGAGAGGAAAAAAATCTGAAATGAATAAAAACAAAATATGACAAAGAAACTCACAAAGAAACTGCTAACACCATCATGTCTCATGAACAGCCCCGGGAATAACTTAATCCATGTCTCATCTCCGAGCATCACCATTTTCCAACCAATCCTAAGAAACTGACCTGGTACATTCAGAGCACAATTTTCCTATCAAATTACATACGTTTGAAAGCATGAATCATTAACAAAACTCAATAGCTACCAAGAAGGTTGTCATCTAAGAGGGCTTGCGTGTTAAAGTTGAAAGCCACATCCAAGAAACCACCAATTGCTCCAGAAACCATTGCCTAAAAATAACCAAAAATTAATAACTCAAGTCATCTTAAACCACTTAGCATCAAAGATACACACACACACACACCTTCAACCTCGGCATTGTAACAGTTGGAGGAGCAGCTTTAGCATGGTAACCAATGGCTTCTCCATTAGCCAACAATGACTGTGTATAAGGCATAGACTCTTTCCACACCTTCCCTGGAGGTTGACCATCTTTCCCTAGAACAAACTCCGCAGGAAGACCATCTATAACCTAAACTAAACATCGTTCAACAATACTCTTAACACAATCTCTCGCAATCTTAATCTTAACAAGTGCATACCATCAGAATCAATCGATCATATCTAGAAGAGATGCCAGACGATTCCTGGTAGAGCAATCTCAGATTCTGAGGATGAATCTCCGATTCGTTCGTACTCGGCGAAGAATCGCACAGAGGATGACGATAACTCTCCGAACCACTGCGATTTAGATATTAATCAAACAGAGTAGATTCATCTTCGTAGCTAAAACGTTATACGAAATGTTGTTACCTGACGCCAGAGAGAGTCGGCTTGACGGGGAAGAAACCGAAGACGAAAATCGAAAGTCCGATGATCTGAAGGAATATTCCGGCGAGTGTGAAGATCGTCAGTCTCGTACAAGTCATCTCCGTCGTCATCTCGAGATCCGGCGAAGGGGAAAAAAAAGAGGAGATGATCGTAAAAATGATGAGACCAATGAAATGGGCTTTACAAAGTTAGCCCATTTAAAGCCCATTAATATTTGTTTTTTTTAAGTAAGGGCTTGATTGGTAGAGCATTAGCATAAGCACTATGCTCTCTATTATCCAATCAACATTTACCTCATAAGCATTTAGAAGAACATTTACTAAATGCTAATGCTCTCCAAATGCTCTAGGCTCAATGCTCTCATATGAAGCTTTTGGAGGAGCATTTGTATTTAGAATATATAAAAATTAAAAAATAATTATATATAATTGATTTATTTTTATTTTAATATA
Organism: Moricandia arvensis; assembly: GCA_905132765.1. Taxonomy (NCBI): domain Eukaryota; kingdom Viridiplantae; phylum Streptophyta; class Magnoliopsida; order Brassicales; family Brassicaceae; genus Moricandia; species Moricandia arvensis. The sequence continues at coordinate 122,859 of CAJHQP010001152.1, read as the reverse complement.
AAAAATATTTTTTATAATAAAACAATATCAATTTATATTTTAAAAAATTAAAAATTGCAGTTAAATATATTAAACTTTTTAAAAGAAAAATATTTCACATGTAAAGAATAATATAATTTATATAATTACACATATCATTCATTATTTTAAAAAACAAGCATAAAATAATATATATTTATTTATATATAAAACATGTATATATTATTTAGACACTAATAAATAAATTATATATCATATATTAGTTTTTATAATAATTTTATATATGAATCATTTACTACTCTATAAATAATTATTGATAATTTATATAGAAATTTTATAATTTATTTATTTATATTTTGTTCTTTTATTTTATAATATTAAAAATTATGTTATATCCAAATATAATTTAATATTTTAACATAAATTTTACATTTTGTAAATAATAATATTTCACATATAAATTATAATATAATTGAAAAATGAATATTTTTTTATTTCTAATAACAAATAGATTATTAATATAGTATATATAGATATTATTTTAAAATAAATATATTATACACTCTTCTATGATAATTTTTAAATTGTATATTGCTAATGCTCTACCAATCACTTTATTAAAAACTTTAATGAAAGCATACAACTTCTGTAGCATAACGCTTCTACAGCATTCTGCTAATGTTTTATCATCTGCTGTCGAGGCCTAAGTGTCACTGTTGTTTGATTCAGTGTCAGTGAACTGGGAAACAGAGAAACTGATCGTAAGAAAGTCCAACAAGATGGGTTTTACAAAGTCGGCCCATTTAAAAGCCCATTAGGATTTTTTTTTTTTTTTTAGTAAGTGTCACTGTTGTTTGATTCAGTGTCAGTGAGGAGTAGTGAGTAGGGTTCTGTTGAGGCCTAAAAATAGCTAAATGGTTAGGGGTATTGTTACTCAGAGAGGTTGGGAAGGTCACGAGTCCACTCACTTAAAAAAAAGCTCTGACACTTTGACCAACTAGAGTGAGAACACTGTGTCACGTGCGGCTCTTACTGTTCAGTTTTCAAATTATAAACGATTTAAAACGCAGTAACCAATTGTAGCGTTTTGTATGAAAGTGGTAGAGAAAAATATGTTTTGCTTTTCTTTGGTGAAGACCAGTTTTTCTTAAAAAAGCATGAAACGATCCAAAAAAATGGACGGGAACTATTTTTTTTTTTTGTATTTGGTGGATTTTCTTTGATTCAATATTTCATAAAAAGTGTCATTTTAACAATTTTTAGACGGATTAAAAATGATTAAATTTATTTATTAATTGTATCTATTTAACTAATAATATTTAAAATACATAAAATTATTATTAAATCAATGCATTTTGTAACTAATATTAATATATTAAAATTCTTAAGACAATATTTTGTGTAACAAAAAAAACAAATAAAACAACATTTTCGTGAAATAGATGGAGTATGTAGTTTAGGAGAAATAAGTTTTTGATCCTCAAATACTTGTTTTGGTATTTATGTTAGAAAACAAAGTATTGCTTTGAATGTGGAGGAACAACCACAATATTGGGATTTAGCTAAATGGTTCCACACCGTGACAAAAAAAAGAAGCTAAATGGTTCCACAGACATGCAATTAGAAGTGGTAAAACAACATCTTTCTGCAACAAATATTGTATTGATATGAAAAATTTGGATTATGCTATTACTATTGTATAAATATTATACGAGGCCAGTGGAGAAAGAGATGTTGAATACAACAGAGGAAAAGATTGAAAAGTAAGGGCAAAAATTAGGCACCAAGAAGCATATATTGGTTTATGACGACATAAAGAACATAAATTCAAAAGAAAGTTCTCATCAAATAACACTTTGAATCCGAAACAAGAAAAACGTTTCTTGTGATAGTAGTTGGACTAAATAGGTTTGGTTTTCTTATGCCATCTCCAGCTCAACTGAAAAACAATATTTTAGTGTATTTTTCACACCAAAATTTATCCAAATCAACTACAAAAATTACAGTATTTTGAAGCAAAACTACTAGCATCAAATTTGGTGCTTTATTATTCACAACACCAAACACTATTCACTTACTTTTATTAATAAAATATTAGCTAAATAAATATTAATAGCAAGATAAAAACATACATAATAATATATATATATATATATATATATATATATTCAGTATATTACATATATTATAATACTTTATTTTATTTTTTATTTTAATATTATTATATGTTAAAATAATAAATATTTATTAATTCAAAATATTTCAGTGTGATATATTTTTGTGCAGTATACTTACATAATAGTTTATTTTCTATAGATATATATATATATATATGTTAAGTAATAACAGAAAATTTAACTTACTGATATAGAAATCAAAAATAAAGTTTTGGTGTAAATTGGTGTTGTGGTTGGAGAAAAGACTTTAGTATTAAAATTACAATAAAAATAGTGTAGTTTTCACATCAAAATAGAGTTATGGGTTGGAAATGCTTTTAAGCAATACCGAATACAATTTCATCTAGTCGATTGCGATGTATAACTACCTATTTACATGAGATCGTATACGTAAAACCATAATGTGAATTTATAATGTGGTTATGCTTCAATCTCCATAAGAAACCCGGAACTAGGGAGTGCCCTTAAATAATATGGGCCAGTGTGTTAATCTTGTTGAATAAGAAGAATAAAATATATTTGTAAAAGTGAATTTTTTTTTTGTAAATAGTAAAGGTGACTATAAACTGTAATAGCGAGGGAGAAAGAAATCCAATCAGAGAATATTTGTGTTTAAGTTAACTATGAGGAAAGAAAACTTTCATTCATCTACAAACTTTGTAAGTTTTCAGTGAAATCATAATATATTCATTAAAAACAAGCATCATAGAGCTCAATTTTAGTTCATTACGTACTTACGTTTGCCAACTTTGTTATCTCACCGTTTTTAGTATTATTGTAAATAATCTATTTTATTTGTATACTAATTTTCTTAATCAATTATTCATATGTTTAAACTAAGTTTTGGTTGATAGATAGTTTTTTTCCAATGAACAAACCAATCTAACATGTCTATTTTTGATGAACAAACCCATCTAATCATGTCTATTTTTAATACTATGTCTCTGGTTCTATCCTCATTTCCTAGTGAATCTGCCCACATATTTCTGTTTCTAGAGATATGAATCAAATTCACGCTCTCATAATACTCTTGTAAGAAACAAAAACATATATTTTTGCAGTGAAAGTTGGCTAGTCAACCAGTTTTGTAATCATATTCACTAAATCTAAAAAGTTAGTTTTGATTAAGATTGAGAAAATTTACATATCTTTCATACATGATGTTGCCTAGAAAAATCCTTTCATCTCAGTATATAAAGTCGATAAGCTTACATTGCAACCATGACATCTGATCCTTAATACTTCATCCTAAACTACAAATGAGCATTATCGTTATATGAAGCATCAATTTGACAAGTTTGGATTGGAAATATTTAAAAGGAATTTGCCTTAATAAGTATGTTTGGAGCATCATTGGGATTCTCTTCCTCGTCCTCATTAAGTTTTCTTTTCTCCAACATTCTGCTTCATATGAAGCAATGTGCCGAGTGTTCACCAGAGATGTGTGTTTTCTCACTAAAATTTATCATTTTTGTTTTCTAAATGTAACAATGATATGAGAAAATGTTGAATTATGGTTTTAGTGGAACCTCATCTCCTTTCTTCCAAAATACAATCTCCATATTATAGTATATAATTTTACTTACAAAATTTTCCGAAAGAAAAAAATATAGTTCGATAAAGCTCAAAACATTTAGGATAAGGAACTTTAAAAAGAACATAATTAATCGAATCCGTTGGACTATAACTTCTAGGACAACTCATATCAGTCTCCTAATGTATATATACACATGTTTTTAAAAATGGACTGGTAAAATTTGGAGTTGAAGACCGTTGTTTTCTTTGATGGTGTCGAGGGACCGGCCCGCCTGGAACCATCTTTTCTCCCCATGATAATTTTTGGCTCAAGTGTGAACTGCCTAACTCATAACATCCTTAAATACATTTACACTGTTAACTAGAAGAGCACTAAACTCCTATGCAGCTGGTAAAGCTTACAGACAAAAATACACAATAAGCTTAGCACGAAATATACATTGGGGGAGATAAAGTAGGAAGCGAACGTTACGAGCCACATGTAAAATGGCTATAAATAATTGTTTTTTGAGTTGAGTTGTTGTGGAGTATCTCTTTGTTTTATTTGTTATTTCGTCTTTTAATAAAAATACAAATCTGTACGGACAGTTGATCGTGTCCCAATCAGATTTCTTGTGGTGGATGCTTCGGGTCTGGTTTGGGGTCCCCCTTCTTAGTGGTCGACAGTGTTTATTACTCTTGCACGAGGGTCCCTCTTTTCCACTATTTCTTTGCATTAAGCCACACTAAAACATTTATTTGCTTAAAACCCCTTTAATCTTTTTTCTTTCTTTTATCACGTTTTTTTTTGTTTTGCGTTTTATAGTCTAATAGAATGATTGTGGCGAGGGAAATCAGTGAGGTTGTCTGTTTAATGAAGTGAGAGCAGTGCTTAAGTGATTAAGTAATGTTAAAGTTATTTAATAAAATATAAAATGATGAATAAACCCTAACCCCCTTAGAGTTCCAAAAGTATTGAGAATTACAATGTAACAAAAATAATGTAACATCCGGTTTTCTAATATATGTACACATATTTAAGAGAATTGATTTGATTATCTATATCACTAAAGTGCATTCACTTTTTTTAAATATGTTTAAAACTCCAGAATTTTCAAAATTAAGCGTATTTGCACTGGAGTAGCGGAAGGATGGTGACCTATGGGAAAGTGATTCGTGATATCGTGTAAGTGAGGTCAAAGCACGGAGCAAAGTTGTAGTGATTGCATAGACAGTAAACAAGACTTTTTAGTTTCTAAAAAATTTAACACACCGCTCGTCGTATGGAATGGACCTACAGACAGAGAGAAAATATGCATGGAAGGTCCAATAGCCGTAGATGATCGGAACATTATAAATAAATCATTATATCAATTTTTAACAAGTGAGTATCGGGTAATGGCGAGTTCTTACATCCTCAGAAAATTTGCATCTTTGAATCTCTAATTTAATTTCTACTTGAAAGGAGTTGTTCACATGACTATAAATTCTAGGTTAATCTTCGTTTTTAAAACTGTTAGTTTTTTTTGGGTGTGAATTGTACTTATATATTTATTATGAGCTACTAATGTGAGACCTGCATAAATAAATATGAAATTAATAGTCACTGTTTTTGATTTTTTACACCGAATACGACCAACTAGTTACCAGAGTGTATATGACAAAGTGAGACAACTCATTTTATGCTTCCCTATAAAAAGAAATTCCCCACTGACCCAAACAAACACTTCTCTCATTGGAGACTTACAAATCCTATTTCCTCACCATATCCAATAACCACCACACAAAAACCAATATCTAAATAATAGCAATAATAATGAATAAAAACCTTTTTTTCTTTCCAAAAATAATCATTTAAGAAACCCCATCATGTTGTGTAAAATCATTAAATAATAAACCCTTCCCTGAAAATATCTCATCTTCACCAATCAACACCCTCTCATGTCTACTTCTCTCCTTAACATTTGAGGTAGAAAATTAAAATTTTATAATATTCCCTCAGCTTTTTCTCTTTATTTATTTTTTTCTTCTTTATGAATTTTTGTTTAATCCTATTAACTCTGTGTTTATCTTCTTCATTCGTCATCTTGATTTAACTCTTTAAAAGATTTTAGTTTCATTACCTTTCAAATCTTCAAAAAACTAGGGTTTTTACCGTCTTCAAAATCATATTATTCTTCTAAATTTAGCAAAAAGAACACATTTTTCTTTCCTTTTCAGTCGTCTTGTCACTCTCTCTCTCTTCTTTAAAGTCTCCCTTTTTAGCAAAACCTCTCTCTCACGATTTTTTTTCTTCTAGGTTCTTCTTCTTCTTCCTCCTCCCCCCTCTCTTTAATCATCACTCATTCTTGAATCTTGATTCAAGATCTTCCTCCTGCTCATCAAGTTAATCCTTTCTTGGGGTTTTTTAAAGTTATACCTCTAGGGTTTGTTTCTTTCCTCTTTAAACCATGGCAAGAGAGAAGATTCAGATCAGGAAAATCGACAACGCCACGGCGAGGCAAGTCACGTTCTCAAAACGAAGAAGAGGTCTTTTCAAGAAAGCTGAAGAGCTCTCCGTTCTATGCGACGCTGATGTTGCTCTCATCATCTTCTCTTCCACAGGAAAGCTCTTCGAGTTTTGTAGCTCCAGGTCTTTCTCTATGACTCTATCTGTCTTTGAAAGGAAACGTCTCTAGATCCAGATAAAAGGTTCTGTAAACAAAAGTTTACTGTATATCAAACCTTCTTGGACCACTAACTTTATTTATAAGAAATATTAATGACCAAAAATAACATTGCTGATAAAACTATAGTAAACTCTTTATTTAGTCAAAAATGAGGTATCTAAGTACAGTAATATTCAAGATAATCTTTATCTTAATCATCTTCACAAATGCTATATACCTTTGTGTTGAATAAATCTGTATATATAGTTACTGTACATACTGAAGATCTATAAAAAATGGGGTGACCATATAACATTGGAAGTTTAGAAGGAACTCTCTCTCTCTCTCTATATATATATATATATATGTTTGTGGATGTGTATGAAAATTGGATTTCTTAATTTTTTTTCTTGAAGAAGTGATTAATAAAAATAATAAACAGGTTGGAATCTTTACTAGTGTTGGTAAATGTCAGATGTTTTTTGGAAATGTTATAGATATTGGGAATCTAAAATGAATTATCATATCTTAAAGATACGATTTTCTGACCCATGGGTTACCAGCTCAGTTCCTATCTTCGGGGACATCTATATACATACTCTCACATATGTCTATACATGTATTCTTTTTTAAAAAGACAGTTTAACATGAAATAATGTCTGTCTCAGGATTAAATTGTGTTTTGTGAATCTAGGTCTTTGTATCTTTTGATTTAACTTTTGGGGTACATTGTCCATTGATGTTCAATTATATTTAAAGCACAGGGATTTATCAACAATATTTCTGTTTAGAACATTAAAGTAGATTTTTTTACATGTTAAATAGTAAAGTACTTACTGGAATGGAATGTGTTTGAATTATATAATGAAGCATGAGGGAAGTATTGGAGAGGCATAACTTGCAATCAAAGAACTTGGAGAAGCTTGATCAACCATCTCTTGAGTTACAGGTTAGCTTTGCAATTCTGTTAATATTATTACCCTTTTCAAATTAATGTATAGTCATGTCATGTGCATATGTTTTGATCAAGAAGCTCATAAACACTATATTAATAATAGGACAAAAAGTACTCTACAATTTAGTGACACTGAAGTCATACTAAAGTTCTTGATCCATACGAACTAAGAGTACTAAAAAGATTTGAGACTTGAACTATTAGGTTTATGGTTCTCTTTGTATAATGATAGTTTGGTTCAAAACCATTATAATCATTTTCATGAATGGTTGCGAGCTTTTTGAAGCTAGACATGCATCTACAATTAGTCATGTGTAGAGATTTGAGCTTAGACCATTATGAATTTGTTTAAGAGCTTAATTCAATGGTTATCATTTAGTTGGTCGAGAACAGCGACCACGCCCTGTTGAGCAAAGAGATTGCGGAAAAGAGCCACCGACTAAGGTACACAAATACATGCATATTCTTTGAATTTTCATAACAATTATCATTTTCTAACGGCATGTGTTTGTATGATCATATACATAGGCAAATGAGAGGAGAGGAACTTCAAGGACTTAACATTGAAGAACTTCAACAGCTAGAAAAGGCCCTTGAAGCCGGTTTGACTCGCGTGATTGAAACAAAGGTTGTTAAAAAATTAGATGTTAAAAGATGTAACGCTTGCATATATGTCACTTAACTACTATGAGATATTGTTGCAGAGCGAAAAGATAATGAGTGAGATCAGTTACCTTCAAAGAAAGGTAACTACCAAAAACCAAAAGAACATGTGACAACCTGTCCCGCGGACCCTGACTCACAGCGCTGCAGCGCACCGACGTTAACCCCTCCCATGTGCAGTCCGTCGCACAGGTAGGTTATTGGTGAGGTTCGATCCCCCGACCTCACCCTTTAACAACTTCCTCACAGGACAAGCTGTCAGCAATTGAACTGCAAATCAATTGAACTGCAGATCAATTGGTGACAGCTTGTCCTGTGAGGAGGTTATTAAAAGGTGAGGTCGGGGGTTCGAACCTCACCAATAACCTACCTGTGCGACGGACTGCACAGGGGAGGGGTTAGGGTCGGTGCGCTGCAGCGCTGTGAGCCAGGGTCCGCGGGACAGGTTGTCACAGAACATTTTATCTTTACTTGTTGTATTCAAATAGTTTTGGCAATGACTAGACTTACAATTTCTCCTTTCATAGGGAATGCAATTGATGGACGAGAACAAGCGGCTAAGGCAGCAAGTACGCATCATACTCTTTGTCTTTAACACATCTTTTATTATACTTTGAGATAATTGGTTAAACCAAGTGATTGGCATGGTTACAAAGTGTATTTATTATCGAATGGAAATTAATATTAGGTTAATTAGTTCCAATGTAGTTTAAAAACAAAGGAAACTTGGTCCTAGCTGCATGTAGGAATGTGCATGGTTTTGGTTTGGGCTTTCTATGTTGACAGATTTTTTTTTGGTGGAATATGGAAACTGAAATAATAAAAATCTCGTTTGACCTAATTTAACTTGGTTTAGATTAGTAAATTTTTTGTATATTTATAACATGTTTTTCAAGATTTATTTTTGTTTCAAGTTCATATCAGTTTAATTGATTACTTCTAGTTAAAAGGAAATCACCTCTCAGTTAGTCGATCTCTATAGAAGACCAAGACATTTTGTTGCTAATAAAAAACTCAAACTCAAATCTTCTCATTGTCTTTTCTATGACCAAATCTTGTTTTTGTAGGGGACACAGTTAACAGAAGAGAACGAGCGACTAGGCCAGCAGGTACGTTGGTCTATATATCAAATGTTGTGTATTTTTATATTTTTGGTAACATGTTAACTTTGGAACTTTTGATTGGTGACGGTGTAGATATACAATAACGTGCATGAAAGATACGGTGTTGGTGGTGGTGAATCAGAGAACACTGCCGTATACGAGGAAGGACACTCCTCGGAGTCCATTACTAACGCCGGAAACTCCACCGGTGCTCCTGTTGACTCCGAGAGCTCCGATATCTCCCTTAGGCTCGGGTAAATAACTTAATTATCCACCTTTGTTTTTCTTGATTTAATAATTTTCATGACGAATAAGTATTTAGAAAAATACTCTAAAATATCCTTGAAATTTTTGTCACAAAAATAGTTTTTAATTTAAACTTACGCGTTAGAGTTATGGTTGTGGGTTTGAGGTTAAGTTTATTTTCTTTTTAAAAATATTAAAAAAAAATTAAAAAAAGTTATTTCGGTCATTTTTAAAGTTTTTTGGTGATAAAAACTTTAAAATGACAAGTTGAAAAAATTGTCCATAAATTTATATAAATAAAATAGTACATTTACTAAATAAGCATATCATATGCTGGTCATTTATTTGTAAAAATTATGAAAAGTAAAGTCTCAAATAAGTTGAAATTTTTTATTGCATGTTTTTTAAACGTGAATAAGCTGATTTAGTCATCTACCTACACCACCCTAAAAATTAACTTAATTATTATGGTTGCGTGCAGCTTACCGTATGGTGGTTAGAGATTGAAACTACAAAGAAGTTGATGGAGTGAGGAGATTAATGTAAACCTTTTAAACTATGTAATAACAAAATACAATGTAGTAAGCTCTCATTCGTTTGTTTTAAGTTTCTGTCTGAGAAAGAGGTTTTATCTCTAGTTCATTTCTGTTTTGTCACCACCAAAACTGTATGAACGTGGTTAAGTTGGTAAATGGGAAGAAACATTATGGAATTTAGATGGTTTATTGCACAAAACAATGTGACTTATCGTATCGTGATATTTGGGTATCGTGGTATGGAACTCATAGTATATCTCTTAGCTATAGATCTAAGCCACCTAATAAGAGTCTAGGACATCTAAAGAAACCTTGAATTAACTCAAACCATCTGGTTGCATATTCTAAATCATCAAACTATAAAGACTGCATTATGAACTTAGGACAAATCATTTGAAGGTTTCTTGGTAGAAACTAGTTCCAAAGTGACCTTGATCCTCTCTTCTGTGGTGTGTGTTTATTTACTTTTCAATTGTTGGTCTTCTGAACAAGTGCATAATGATGGTGCTCTAAAAATATGCTCATATATATAACATGCAATATTCGTATATTTTAGAAATATCCAAATACTAATTAAAAATTCTAAGGTTAAAGAAAAAATCTACTAGTAACATTTTGCTGATGTGATGTCATTGTTATCCTGACTCTAAAACCTGGTCAAGCGTCAGCAAAATGACCTACATGTATGGGCTTCAAAAATGACAGCCCAAAAGTATATATCACCAATGAAAATGTTCCTATTAGGGCACACGTAATAAAATGTTCGTATCTCAAGAGTGTGCAAAATGAAATATCTGACTCTTTAGTTAGGACTGCATGTTTTTTTTTTATAAAAACTGTGTTATATTAGTTATTATGTTCCGATCTAAATATCAAAGTCATTTTAAATTTAAATAATAAAATAGTCATTCTTTACTTCAAAAGAAAAAGGATGGAACATTTTTCTAATTGATACCAACATTATACGGGAGGTTCTTCCCATCTTAAGGGGTTATTTTTGCAAAAAAAAAAAAAACAAAAAAATGAATGACAAGTACATAATAACTTTTGATTGTCGAGATATTAGCTGAGTTATACACTTAAAGAAAATGTAACTTTTGATAGTGTTTGTGTTCGCCTCAGCAAAATTAATAAACACTTTTAGAAATGGTTATGTTACATAATAAAACTGTTCATAGTTATTCATATAATTGGCTCGAATTTCCATGTCTACGTAGACACTGAGGATCTCAAACCTTTCTATATATTAGAATATGTTTATTGGGGTTCTTTAGCCTAAAAACTCCTAAAAAATATTAGTATAAAATTTAAAGGACAATCTTTTGGGTATCCAAACTAAGGGATATTTCTTTACACTGTTTTGCGAGTTCCACTGATATATGGCGATCCGCAATTGATTATCTTTTTAAAAGAAAAATCAGCTAAAAAAATATGGGATAAAAGACTCTTTTTTTAAGGGATTCCACCAAATCCCAACAATTAACATGTTCTTAGGATCACTTTTCCAGATTATCAACCATTTTAAAAGATAAATCTTTTGAGTAATAGTCTTTTAGTCATTATTTGAAAAGTGATTTCAATAATAAAAGATGACATGGTAAGAAGAAAAATATGACATGGACAATTACATTTAGTGTTGATTCTATTTTTGATAATTTCTTTAAAATATGGTAATATTTCGTACATTATCACTAAAATAAATAAATTTACATATAATCTTGAATAATATAACAATAGAAATCTAATTTTTCCAAATTTTGAAATATTATTTAGACTATTTTTATAATCTTATAATTTTTGTTACTAAATAAGATTTTCAAAACTTTATGTAATTTTTTTTAAAAATATTAAATTTTTAATCAATACCATTTATTTCCTTTTGATATCTACAAATTTTACAATTTTTTTTTATTTTTTTATAATTATTTAATTTTAAATGATTTTCTAATTTTATACAAGTTGATTTAATATAACCCAAATAAATAAATGAAAACTATATAAGATTATAATTATATATATATATATATATTAAAATAAATCAGATAAAATTTATTTTATTTTAATTTTATGTTTAAAAATTAAAATTATTAAATATTGATATAAAAGTAAAAAAATGAGAAATACTCTAAGATAGATATAAAAAAAATTTGTCCCAAAAATAACATTCTAGAAAAAATGACAAAAATAGACTTTATTAAATGGTGTAAATATACATTTATGCCTTTTGGGTTAACTAATCTAAACTTAAGGTTTAGAGTTATTGGGTGGGGTTTTGGAGGTGAAGTCTAAAATTAAATTTTTTAAAAATATTAAAATTTTGGTCATTTTTTTCTTAAGGTCTATTTTTGTGACTAAAATTTCAAAAAGATCTATTTGAAAGATTTACCCTAACCAAATCTAAAATAGTATTAAATAAATGATTAGAATTCCAAAACACTACACCAGAGAACAATTGTATTAAAAGAAGATTTACAGTATTTATTTATTGAACTTATTTTTTCATACATTTAAATCCACATATTTTATGAAGAGCTAATTATTTATTTACTTCTCCAACCATGTCCTCACTTTGTTCTTGTATCAGGACATGATTTTTTTTTTTTGAAAGGAAATATCAGGACATGATTAGATTACACTAACCCAGAGATTAGTCGGGTCCCGAGCTTACCTCATCGACGATACTTTAACAAGAAAGAAGCTTCTTTCTGGTCGGTTAATCAAAAAGTCGTCACACAGCTACCTCATCAAAAAGTGGAAAAATGTTCTGTCATATTCAACTAATTAAATGATTAAGAAGAATAAAGGCTTTTGCTTGCTTGAACATCTTTTCCTAAAAAAAAAAACTGAAAAGGTCATTAAAGCTTAATTTAATTGATAATTATATACAATAAATTATTTCTGGTTATGAAATGTTGTATAACATTTTGATACGCAAGAACAATCGGAGAATGCTTCTGACTTCTCCAACCATGACAATGGCACTACAAGGTTGGTAATAAATACATTTACAATAATAATGTAACATCTCGGGTTTGTAGTATATAAAACATCTTAAAAAGAATTGATTTGGTTATGTATAACACTTATTGAATTGTATTTATCTTTGTGGTCGTATATCTATTTAGAATTCTAGAGTTAATCGTGTTTGAGTTAAAATAATGAAATTATTGATGATTTATCGGAAAGTGATTAGTGATATCGTGTAAATGAAACCAAAACACATGAATATCATATGTTAATTGCAGTGTCAGTAAACAAGACTTTCGAAGCTCCAAAAAAAATTAACGTACCACCTGTCACATGGAATGAGATCCACTGTCCGAGTGAGCGAACGTGAAAAGCCCATTAACAATAAACGGTCTAGGCGTTACAAATAAATTCTTAAATGTAATAAAATTCTCAATTAATTATTTAATTTAGTAAAATAAATAACAGACTCTTAAAAGAAAGAAATAAAATATTTAATAAAAATATATTAGGTAGAGAGAGATAAAGAAAAAAGAACTAGGATTGCTCCCACCCATGATCATACCAAACAGCTCAGCTCAAAAGAAAGTCCCAGACCCATACTTCATTTCTTAATTATCTGCACGTTCTTTCCTCAAATCCAAAATCTTTTTCATCAAAATAAGAAACAAAAAAAAACCTTAACTTTCATGGTGGGTCTAATCTTAAACAGAAAATATTCTCTGAAAAGTTTTTTTCCTTTTCTTATTGAGATCTAGAGAGAGAGCCAAGGATCATACACTTTTCTTGGAACTTGAACAAGAAGAATAAAAGAGAGTGAGAAAAAAACGTTTTTGTTTTGTGTATATATTTCAAAGAGGAAGAAGAAGAAGATGCTGCAGAGAGCTGCTAGTAATGCATATTCATGGTGGTGGGCGAGTCATATTCGTACCAAACAATCTAAATGGCTCGAACAAAACCTTCAAGGTCTCTCTCCCCCTCTTTGTCTCTACATATTCACATGTATGTCGTAACTGTTTGATTGTGTATAACAAAATTTGTATGTATCATTTGCTTTAATAGATATTGAAGAGAAAGTGCAATATGTGTTGAAACTATTACAAGAAGATGGAGACTCATTTGCCAAGCGTGCAGAAATGTATTACAAGAAGAGACCAGAACTCATAACCTTTGTGGAAGAATCATTCAGAGCTTACAGAGCTTTAGCTGAGCGTTATGATCACATCTCCACAGAACTTCAAAACGCCAACACCACTATTGCTTCTGTTTTTCCTGACCAAGTCCCAAACTTTGCAATGGATGATGATGATGATGGAGGAGGAGGAGATTCAACGTCTAAGTTGGCTAAAAGACAGAACAACCTCTCTGATGGTGCTAATAATGTCCCTGATGTTCCCAAACTGCCTGTTAAAGACTTGAAAAGCGCGGTTAAAGTGGCTACCAAGAAGCTTCAGCCAAGGAAGTCTATGAAGTACACTGGCGGTTCTGCGAATGTGGTTGTGAAGAGCTCAGGTTTGAGCAAGTCTGAGGCTATGGGAGAGATTGATAAGCTGCAGAAAGAGATTTTATCTCTGCAGACGGAGAAGGAGTTTGTGAAGAGCTCTTACGAGCGAGGTTTGTCAAAGTATTGGGAGTTTGAGGAGAGTGTCAAGGAGAAGCAAGAGAGGATAAGTGGTTTGCAAGATGAGTTTGGTGGTGAGAGTGTTGTGATTGAAGACGAAGAAGCTCGGAGGTTAATGACCAAGACTGCGATGAAAACGTGTCAGGAGAAGCTGGTGGAGCTGCAGGAGAGGCAAGAGAGGTCTTATGAAGAAGCTAGAGAAGAGCATGTGAAGATTAAGGAGTCTAAAGAGAAGCTAAGGTCAATGTCGAGTCGGTTTCTAGGGGAGGAAAGTGCCTTTGCTGAAGAGGATGATGGTGCTGAAGTTGAGCTTGAACATGAGATGAGAGAGATGTCTAGGAAGAAGCAAGAGCTGGAGTCTGTAAAGGAGAAGATTAGAGAACATTTTGAGGACTCTACACTCAATGCTACAGAGATGGCTGAGAGAGTTGATGAGCTTGTGAACAAGGTGATTAGCTTGGAGAGTGCTGTTTCCTCACAGACTGCTTTGATACAGAGGTTAAGAAACGAGACCAACGGTCTTCAGACACAGATCGGTACTCTTGAAACAGACAAGGCAATGTTGGCAGATGACAAGAGTGATCTGAGGAAGAAGCTGAAGGAAATGGAGGAGAAACTCAAAGCATTGCAGGACATGGACAGGAATGTAATGGCTAAGAGTAGCAATCTGCATATAGATTTTGATGAAGCATTTAATAATCTTGATGACCTCTCTACTGGGAAGTTGCATGAGGTGAAGGTAGAGAGCGAGTTTGATACCTTCACGGAACCAAAGAGGAGTTTAGATGTTTTTGAAGAGAGTGAAAGCTCTGAACAAACTCACAATGGGACAACAGTTGCAGAAGATATCATCACTCTAAGTAAAAGTCCAGAACATGTTTTAGAGAAGCAATCTGTGAAGACAGACTCTGTGCTTCTTGATAATGTTTTAGAGGAGTCTGTATCTGCCAAGACAGATTCTTATGTTCCGGATGATGTTTTGGGGAAGCAAGCTGCAGCTGACAAGACAGAATGTGTTTCAGGTAATGTTTTAGAGAAGCAGGTATCTTCTAAAGAATCTGATATCACTTTAAATAGCCAACAACAAGAGGTAAGTGAACCAGACTGGAAAGAGATGTTCATGAAGGGGATGGAGAACAGAGAAAAGCATCTGCTTACCGAGTACACAACCATTCTCAGGAGCTACAAGGATATGAAGAAAGCTCTGGATGAAACAGAAACAAAGTTGAAGACCGAGAACGCAACAAAAGATGATGAGATCAAGCTACTAAGAGAGAAAATGAGCCTCCTGCAGAAGGGTCTTGCAGACAGTGATGAATTGACAGAAAACCATTTCTCAAACGATGACTATTCCATTGGAATCATGGCTGTAGAAAACGAGAACATGTCACTGGTCGAGGAACAGTTCAGGATGAATATAGACGAGCTTTTAGAGGAGAATTTGGATTTCTGGTTAAGGTTCAGCACAACATTTGGACAGATACAAAGCTATGACACATCAATAGAAGATCTACAAGGAGAGATAACAAAGCTGGAGCAGAGAAAAAAGCAAGATGGAAGCAGCTCAGCTAGATATGAAGTGAGATCAGATGTTAAACCACTTTATCTACACTTGAGGGAGATAAACACAGACCTTGGTCTCTGGCTGGAGAAAGGTGCAGCGTTGAAAGAGGAACTCAAATCAAGATTTGAGTCATTGTGTAACATACAAGAAGAGATCACTAAAGCTTTGAAGTCAAGTGCTGAAGACGATGACTTCAGGTTCACTAGCTATCAAGCTGCTAAGTTTCAAGGTGAGGTGTTGAACATGAAGCAGGAGAACAACAAAGTGGCAGATGAGTTACAGGCAGGGTTGGATCACATCACAACGCTTCAACTTGAGGTTGACAAGACACTAGGGAAGCTAAACGATGAGTTTTCTCTTTCGGGTTCGAAGAACAGATCAGATCCTGATCTTCAGCATTCGGATAGTCGCTCAAGGGTGCCCTTGAGGTCATTCATCTTTGGCTCTAAACAGAAGAGAGCAAAGCCGTCTATATTCTCCTGTATGCATCCTTCAATATATAGAAAGATGAAGGCTTCTACATAGGTAAACATTTACATATTACAGATTCATAAACTGTAACTTATTCAGATTCATGGAGGATTTGATTCATTTGCCTATTTTTACCTGTTTTCCCTTGGGGGAGAGTGAGCCTTTTCTTTTTGGTTTGTGAGATTGAAACAATAGTTTTGTGTTTGGCTTGTCCCTTTTGAGTATTGTAGATTGTTCATAGCTTCTCACTGGAGAAACATGAGGAATGTCTCCCCAGTTTCTTTGTTCATTTGTGTGTTTCATGATTGTGTTTATGAGACCATGGCACCATGCTAAGACTCACTATTTGCGATATATTGGGAAGCAAGATATGCATCTTGTTGCCCAAGTATTATGGATCACTAGAGTCGGATTATGAAATGAAACCCGTGAAGTATATGAAGCCCAAACCAAAGATTATTATATAAAGCCTATTGTGATTAAGTTCTATAACTAGCTGAGATAAATCTAAGTCTTATATATATACGACAGTTTTGTAAGTCATTAACACAAAACACACACCAATGTCTATCAAAAGCTTAGCGTAAAATCAAACTGAAACATTTCATTTAGACATATAGTCGTAGGTCTTAAGCAAACAAGCTTCATGATAAATTTACAACATAAAAAGGTAAACGCAAAAGTCGACTACAGTCGAAATCAAGAATGATATAAGTTTTCTTGCGAGATAGTCTTTCAAGAATCAAAAGAGACTTCAGAGACTACCTTAGCTCCTCTTCCTTTAGCCATGTATAGACCTACATGGTGCATCAACTCCTGACACAAAGAAACAAGAAGATGGTCTTAGTCACTAATGATGCTAATTTCAGAAGAAATCTTATTACCTGGGGATGAGCCTGAGCGCCTTTAATGTCCTTTGCAACATGAAGAGGAAGGTCATAAGTGGCGCATCCATGTGAGTACACTATCACATCTTCTAGAGGAGGAAGAACACCATGGTTTCGAGCAGAGAGTACAGTAGCCACAAAATCAAACACACAAATGTCTGTGCATATACCTACAACCACAATCTTTAGACCCCCCCCCCCCAAGTTAGTTCAAGATGTAACAATAAGAATCAAACTTGTTTAATGATCATGTAAGAAGTAAAGCTTACAGCTTTGATCTGTTTCTCCTTAACCCAATCCACAAACACATTAGAACCGTCTTTCTCCATAGAACCCACAAACCCATTAATACAATCCTTCCTCCTAAGAGTGACACAGCTCTCACTTTCAATCCACTGTAGAGCTGAATCATCACATGATACAAAGTAAGTCACTAGTTTTTAGAATCAAACAAGACATTAACAGAGAGGGAAACTAACCAGGAACAAGTTCTGCTTCTTCAGTTCCTATAATACAATGAGGAGGATAAGGAATCTCCGGAACATCAGGAAGATGAGAGTCAAGAAACGCAAAGACAGGCCATTTACGAACACAGAACTCTCTTGCAAGCCTTGCAGATTCCTCCACCATCTTAGATATCTGCTCGTTGGGCTTTGTTGGAGCCTGCAGAAACAAAAAGGGTAAAGCTTTTTTTCTTCAAAGCAATATGACGAACACTTGGTGGGTATGATTAGAGTTTTAAACCATGTTGCCGGAGCCAACGGTGCAGAAACCGTTGACCACGTCAACGATGACGAGACCGACGCTTGAGTCTTGGTTCAGAAGAAGAGACTCCTCGTCTACTGGAATCTCCTTCTTTAGTTGCTCGAGTATCGTTTCATCAGTCGCCATGATCGATGCAATGTTTTGAAAGAAAATTCGAAAACCCTTAAAAGAGAAAAAAAAACAGAACGCGGAGAAGACTTCTCTGTCTGGTCTTCTGTGTTAAAAAAAGGAAAAAAAAAAAAAGATTTGATCTTTTGTTTTTCCGACCAAAGACTTACTCTGTCTTCTTCGATAAGGTTTAAAAATACTGTTAGGTTACTTTGTAATAAAGTAGATATAAACATATAGCAATTGGGGGTGTAGCTCATATGGTAGAGCGCTCGCTTCGCATGCGAGAGGCACGGGGTTCGATTCCCCGCACCTCCATTTTTATGGGCTTGGGCTTTATAAACGCAATAAGCCCATTACATACTTTACAATCCACACTAAGCCATATGGAAAACTTTGTTTTGGGTTTACCTTGGTTAATAAAAAGTATATATGGTGCTTTTAATGTTTATGGACTTTAAAACGCAATAAGCCGATTACATACTTTACAATCCACACAAGGCCACATAGAAAAATTTTGTTTTGGGTTTACGTTGTTTGATAAAAAGTGTATATGGTGCTTTTAATGTTTGTTCGGGGCAATTTTGGAAAGTAGGGCTTTCTTTTTTTCAAATCAATGGAAAAAGATGATTTTCGAATATTGAAAAACAATGCAATCTGAAAAAGATGCTTTTCTGATCTTTCATGTCTCTTTATATAATCTCTCTTTGTATCTTTATATGAAGTCAGCTTCAAACTATTTACAAAGTTTTTTTTTCTTCCTTTTTTTCAGGTCAAACAGTGAATTAATTAAAACATAAAAACACCTTTGAACATAAGATTACCTTGGAAATATGTATTTTAAATGCCTATGTCTTCGCGGTTCCCACTGCTTGTAGTCATTTAGCGCTTTGTAATTTTTTTTATTTTTTTTTCTTTTACCTAAGAAACACACTGAAATATACTAAAAATTAAGTTAAAATTGTGGTAATTTGAGAAATTTACGCGTTTTGTGCTAAATAGTGCTTTTCTATTATTTTGAGAATATTATTGTTTTTCCAAGTTTGTTTAATTCGAATATAACATAAAAAGAAAAAAAAACTAAAAAATATAATTTTTCCGTTTTATGTTAATTATTATTTTAAATCAATGCACACAAATTAATAAAATGTAAATTTTTATACTTTTAAATAAAAATACTATTACTGTGTATCTAATTATATTTAAAATGATAGAAAATATAAAAATATATATTATATAATACTAATAAAATTTTGTATTAAACTTTTAAAATGATATTTATTTTGTGAAAAAATGTACTCTATAACTATAATTAAAAAATATCATTTTAATTAGATTTAATATTAATGAATGAAATGAAAACTATAAAGATGCTATAAAAATTTAGATTTTAATATTAATGAATGAAATGAGAAACTATAAAGATGTTATAAAAAAAAGAAATGAGAAACTATACCAATCTCTTTTAGAGACTTTCACATAAACCAAAACTATCCATAGCCTTTGCTGTTCCCGCTCCACCATCACTTGTCCAGAAGAGAACAAACAACAAAAAGACTCCTCCTTTCGCCGCCATGAATAGTAACCGCACCGCCCCAAACCAAACCCGACGGTCCCAACGACGCCAAATAATCCACGTGTCACCCGACGAGACAGCCTTCCGAGTCGTCTGCCACGCGTCAGCCATCGGCGGCATAATCGGATCCAACGGCTCCGTCGTCTCGACCCTCCGACGCGAAACCAACACCAAGATCCACTGCGAGTCTCCGGTTAACGGGTCCGACCACTGGGTGGTTTTCATCGTCGGTTCGACCGCGGTTAACAAGAGCTTTGTGTTGACGGACAGAGTCGGAGAGTCCGGTTCCTTCTCCGGGGGCGGTGGGGAGAAAGAGGGTTGGGTGAGTTGCGAGGTCTCGGCTGCTCAGGGGGCGTTGATTAGGGTTTTGGAGAGGTCGTGGGCGGTGTTGGCGAAGAAGGGTAGCGGCGGAGGAGTGGTGGAGGAGGAGGAGGGGAGAGAGGCGTATTGTGGGATGCTTGGTGATCGGAATCAGATTGGTGCGGTGTTGGGGTTGGGAGGGAAGAATGTGGAGTGGATGAGGAGGAACTCTGGTGCTATGATTAGGGTTTTGCCTCCTCCGAGTTGTGGGACGAACAGTGATGAACTCATTCAGGTATGTAACTTTGAAGTCAAACACATAAAGTTAGAGTCTTTAGGGTTTCTCCGGCTCAGTCAACTGTAAAGTTAGAGTCTTTAGGGTTTTGCCTCCTCCGAGTTGTGGTAGTAATAGTGATGAAGTGGTTCAGTTATGTTCTGTCTCTTGTGGTTTAATTTGAAAGTCAAAAACGTAAAGTTAAGAGTGTTTAGGGTTTCAAATTTTCAGTCAAGTGTTCTTCATGTATATTCTGTCTCTTGTGGTAGTTATAGTGATGAAGTGGTTCAGTTATGTTCTGTCTCTTTTGGTTTACTTTGAAGTCAAAATGTAAAGTTAGAGTCTTTAGGGTTTCTCCAATTATGTTCTGTTTCTTGTGGCTAACTTTGAAGTCAAAACGTAAAGTTAGAGTCTTTAGGGTTTCTCCAGTTATATTACAGTCAAGTGTTCTTCAGGTATGTTCTGTCTATTGAAGTCAAAACATAAAGTTAGAGTCTTTAGGGTTTTGTCCATATCAGTCTAGTGTTCTTCCAGGTTATGTTCTGTCTTTTGTGGTAGTAATAGTGATGAACTCATTCCGTTATGTTTTGTCTCTTGTGGTTAACTTTGAAGTCAACACATAAAGTTTAAGTCTTTAAGGTTTCTGTTTCAGTCAAGTGTTCTTCCAAGTTCATGATAATGAATTTGATGCATGGCTTCTCTTCTTTGAAAGTGAAGTAGATATATAAGGTGTGAGAGTGTGTTTGATGTTGAACATGTAGATGAAGAAGCAATAACATGATCAATGTTTAACAAAAAGCTATGATTTTTAAAGTAGCTTTTGTAGCATTTTATAGTTATTAATTACATTCATCATGTCGTCTAGTTCTTCATGAAAAGTTCTGTCCCTCCCATGTCATCAACTTTAAAGTCAAATCATAAAGTTTAAGGCTTTAGGGTTTTACTCCATTTCACTCAAGTGTTCTTCCAAGTCTATGAAAATGAAAGTGAAGTTGATATATATATATGATTGTGATGAGTGTGTTTGATTTTGAACATGTAGAAGTAGAAGCAATAACATTGGTGGTGATGAATGTAAATGCAAATCTGCTACTTTTAGCATTCATCAAGTTACTTTGAGAGTGATTTATGATCAAAGCTACTATTTTCAGAGTAGCTTTGGCATTATTCATCTTGATGTTTCAGCTATTCTTTATGAAAAAGTTGCTGAACTTTTATTGCTTTTTTTGGTTTTGATTTGTTAATGTCTTTTGTACATAGATTACAGGCGATGTCTTAGCTCTAAGTGATGTATGATCATGTTTAACAAAAACCTATGATCTTTAAAGTAGCTTTTGTAGCTTTTTGTTGTTACTTCATTCATCTGTGTTATGGAAGTTGTGTTGCTTTTTGGATTTTTGAATGTCTGGTCTTCTTTTCTGTGCATTAGATTACAGGTGATGTCTTAGCTGTAAAGAAGGCACTGGTTATGGTATCAACATTTCTTCAAAACTCTCCACCTCTCAATGGCTATCCACCGCCTCTTTGCAGCAAACCCTATGAGCCATCTACCAACGGAACCTCTGAGGATCCGCACTCTGAGTTTTTCCCGAACCTGCGTTCTTCTTCTTCTTTGCCTAATGCTTCCGAATCTTCTGCATCTACTAGTCATTCACCATCACGATATGAAGAAGGAAACAGTTTTCAGGGGTTCCAAAGATGATAAGAAGGTTGTGTTTAAAATGATCTGCACAAGTGTTGCAGCTGGAGGGATCATTGGGAAACAAGGAACTAGTATCAGAGCTTTGCAGAATGAAACAGGTGCTTCTATCTCAATTGGAGCTCCATTGAAAGTATCCGGTGAACGAATTGTTACCATCTCTGCACGTGAGGTAGGTTTCATTACTTGTTTTATCCAAGTCTCTTTGATGCATTCACACTAATTAGCGTTGTCTTTCTTGGTTTTTAAGAACCTCGAGTCACGGTTCTCTCAGGCACAAAAAGCTCTGGTTCTTGTCTTTACAAGATCTGTTGAGATTGATGTTGGGAAAGGTCTGTTCCCGGGTGCTTTAGTGAAAGCTAAGCTAGTGGTACCGTCACAGTTCGGTAATGACTTGATTGGAAACAGAGAAGCTGGTGTTGATGTACACATTTCAGTAGGTGGCCAGACTCTGGACTATATATCAGAAAATGAAATGGTGATAGAGGTAAGCAAGCACGGCTTTTCTTGTAATCAGTATAAGCTTTTTTATTTATAGAGACGAGAGATCATGTAATACAGTGCAGTTAATGAACTCCTTTTGACTCTCTGAATGTAGATTATGGGAGAGTATAGGCATGTACAGAAGGCCTTGTCTCACGTTTCTTCTAAATTAAGGGAGAACCTATTGCCAACAAAGGACTTGGAAGAAATGAGAGGTAGAGTTAGTAATCCATATCTGCAACCATCTCAACAAGTAAGTGTGTTTACTTTACTGTCTCTTGTTCCAACTTTGGATGTTTGATTGCTTCTATCTAAGCACCATGATGGTTCAACAAAACCGCAGAACGCAAGCAGAGGCGATTCTCTCTCGGTATCAGATGGTGAACAAGACGTGAAGATTGTCAGAAGCGGTACAGAAGTAATGAAGTCGACCGGTCACTTGATGCACACAGAGGTAACTAATGAAGTCAATGGTTTTACACCAAGCTTGCTGGAGAATGACTTGACACAGGGAATGAAATTACTTGAACTTTCTAGCAATGGAGACATCTGTTTTCTACCACAACGGTCTGTTACTTCTTGCCAACCATAATGTATTCTGTTTTGTCTTGAAAATAATTTCTTTGTTGGTGTTTTTTTTGTGGAAGCAGAAGTAAAGGTGTATCTTTGAGAAACGTTACACTGGAGCTAGCTGTGGAGAAAGATGCTCTTGCTGCACTTAACGGAAGAGATGGCGCTGGTATAGAAAATCTACAACAGGTTTGTTTCTTCTGTTACTTGAATCATTTTTTTTGGAAGTTGATAGATAGTTTCTAAACAGTTTTGGGGGAACTTGTAATAGATTTCAGGAGCCAATGTTGATGTCAATGATGCTCCTACAGAAGTTGAAACAATGGTGTTACTCTCTGGGAACCCTGAGCAAGCCCGCACAGCCATGTCTTTGATCTTTTCAATCCTTGCTGATCATTGATAATACAAGTGCAACATCAACGGATGATATTGTTGCGTTTTGCAGCTACTTCTTTTGTAAATGGATATTAGTTGGCTTGTATCTCAAAACTTCCAACTGCTTTTGGAAACTACAGTTATATATAAAAAGAGTCTAGATCAGTTTTTCTTTTTGTGGGATCTCTTCTGCTTCAAGCTTGTCTCTTGAAGAAGAAAGCATTAGAGCATGTTTATTAGAAGTCTTCTTAGCAGATATTTTTAACTTTTCTAAAAGACGTTTTTAACTTTTAATTAAAAAAACTTAAGAACCGTCTCTCAAATAAGAGACCTAAGAACCGTTTTTTAACTAAAAATTTTTTTAAAAAAAATTAAAAAGAGTCAAAATAAGTTAAAAACCCTACTTTAAGAGACCGGGGATAAACATGGGCTTAGAGCACAATTAAAGGAGGTCTTTAAGTGAGTTTTTTAAGGTGTGAGACCCATAAACAGTGTAAGGATCGGTTATAAAAACTACAAACTAAGAACCAGTTTTAAAGAGTTTCTTACACTGTTCACGGGCTCCACTGACACGTGTCAATTCGTGATTGGTTCATTTTAAAAAAAAAAAAAAAAAAAAACTAAAAAACCCTTAGAGGTTTCAGGGTTAATGATGGCCTTAGACTCATGGACTGTGCTAGAGCGTTCCTAATGAAAAAATCCATTTTTTCTTGAAATAGAATAATTCTATAAATGGAGTAGAGTTTTATTTTAATCATAGTATATTTTGGAATAAAAAATAAATTAATAACCCACTTAAAAGACCCGAAACCCGGGAAACCAAACCGAATGCTTTTGTTTTAATTTAATACGGACTTTACGCGGCCCAAGTAAATTACAACAAGCCCATTATCAAAGCGTATAGCGCTTGACTAACTCTTAACGGTCGTCACTGAGATTCAAATTTCAAACTCCCAATTTTCCAGAAAAGGAAAACAAATATTCTCACGCCTCTTTTATTTTCACTAAGCTTTACATCTTTTTCCGAGAGATAACGAAAAGAGAGAAAATAAACAAACAAAGAGCTTCTCAAATGGAGGATGTTCAGATCGACGCCGCGGATCCAAACCTCACCACCTCCTCCTCTGATTCACCACCGGAGATCTCTAATCCCCAAGTCGTCACTGACACAACAGAGAAACCAAAGATCGGAGATACACCCATGGATGATGAACGTGACGATTCCATGGTCTGCGATCCTAATTCACGACTCGTCCTCAGCGGTTTCACAAAAGCTAATCACTCAGGTTCGATCCGAGTCGCGCTAGGGTTTAGGGTTTCACCTAATTTCCACTTATACGTATCGGAATCACTCAATACATGATGTTAATCTTCAACTTAGCTTATTTGTTGAGTAATTATTACTTGTTGTTTGTGTAATCAGCAGATTTCGATCTGAGTCTCTAGGGTTTAGGGTTTCACCTGATTTCCACTGGATCTAGCTTTATACGTATCGGAATCACTCAATTATAGTTTATGTATTGAGTAATTATTACTTGTTGTTGTTGTTTGTGTAAGCAGGAGATGATACGATTATGTTCATAAATGCTGGAGGAGTTGTTGATTCGAAGGTGTTAGATCCTGAGATGAACATTCTCAGAGACACTTATTACGAAGGAGGAGGTGTGCTGAGAACAGATGAGTCTATTGTTGAGGCAGGAGACTTCCCGTTCATCTACCAGTCAGCTCGTGTTGGGAACTTTAGCTACGGGATAAGGAACCTTGTCCCTGGAGAGTACTTTGTGGATTTTCATTTTGCGGAGATTGTTAATACTAATGGACCTAGAGGGATTAGAGTGTTTAATGTCTATGTTCAAGATGACAAGGTAAAAGTGGAGCAGAATATGGAAAAGAGTTTGCTTAATGCTGAAAAGATTGTGTTTTTGTTATGTTCAGGTCTTATCTGAATTCGATATCTTCTCCGTGGTTGGCGCCAACAGGCCACTTCTGTTGGTTGACTTGAGGGTCGTTGTGATGGATGATGGTTTGATAAGGGTTAGGTTCGAAGGAATCAATGGGAGTCCAGTGGTTTGTGGGATTTGTGTGAGGAAAGCACCACAGGTTTCAGGTTACTGATGCTCTTCTCTTGTGCTTAGTTTTAGTAGAGAATCTCAAAGTTTTTAGTTACTAACTCATTGTTTGCATTCATGTACAGTTGTAAGGACATCACAAGATTATATTAAGTGTCAGAACTGTGCTACCGAAATGGAGATTTCTCCCGCACGGGTACTGTTTAACTACCCTCTTGGCTCTTATTTCGTGCAAAAAAAGTAGGTGTAATGGATTACCTTACGTTTCTTCTTTTATGTTGATATCCGAGCAGAAGAGGCTTATGCGAGCAAAAGCTCATGAGAAGTATGAGAAGAAGATAGAAGAGCTTTCTGAACGCTACCAACATAAGTCAAATGAGTGTCATGAAGCATGGATGTCTCTGACCTCTGCCAATGAGCAACTAGAGAAAGTGATGATGGATCTCGACATTAAGATGTATGAGGCACGCTCACTAGGTAATGCAGAACTCGTGGAAGAATTTCCTTTCATTGTCAATCGAAACTTGTTCCTTTTATTTGATGGAGGTTTTCTTGTTTTTAATTCGATGCTTAACTGAAACAGACCAAACTGTGGAGACGCAAGCAAATTGTTTGAACAGTATTACTAGCAAGTATGAGAACGATAAGAGACATTGGACCACTGCAATTGCTAGTCTACAGGAGAAAATAGAGGTAGCTTGGTGTATCCTCAAGTATTGTTGTATCATAGCCTCTCGGTAATATACATGTTTCATATATAACTGTTTTTGTGCAGATAATGAAAAGGGAACAATCTCAGCTATCCCGGGAAGCACACGAATGTGTGGGATCAATTCCTGAATTGTACAAAATGGTTGATGGAGTTCAGGCCCTTGGTGAGTTTTTTCCTCCACTCTTTTAGTTCTTAAAGTGGGATTTTTAGTTCTTAAAATGGGATTTAAAGAGGCAATTTCTTGAACGTTTAACATATAAACTCGATAAAACAGTTTCACAGTGTGAGGATCTCAAGCAGAAGTACAGCGAAGAGCAAGCAAAGCGAAAGGAGCTATATAACTATATACAAGAGACTAAGGGTAAAGAGATAGGATCCTTTCTGATGATTTGCCTTAGTCTTGACACCACATTTTATGAATCTACTAACAGCATCCCTTATATCAGGCAATATTAGGGTCTTTTGTCGGTGCCGCCCTTTGAATAAAGAGGAAACATCAACTAGGTGTGCCACAGCTGTTGACTTTGATGGAGCAAAAGACGGAGAGCTTGGTGTTATTACAGGAAATAATTCCAAGAAGAGTTTCAAGTTTGACAGAGTTTATACACCAAAAGATGGTCAAGGTTGTGTGATATGTCAAGGTCAAGTTAGATCATTTAAGTATAAATAACATTGATTACTAACAAAGTTTCATTCTCGATCTTGCAGTTGATGTCTTTGCAGATGCTTCTCCTATGGTTGTTTCAGTGCTAGACGGCTACAATGTGTGTATTTTTGCATACGGGCAAACGGGAACAGGAAAGACGTTTACAATGGAAGGTACCCCACAGAACAGGGGTGTCAACTATAGAACCGTCGAGCAATTATTTGAAATTGCTAACGAAAGGAGAGAGACAATTTCATATAATATTTCGGTTAGTGTCCTTGAGGTCTACAACGAACAGATAAGAGACTTATTGGCAACATCACCAGCCTCAAAGAAGTAAAAAGCTCTACTTTAAACACACAACCGAAACAGAACTTTTCTAACAGAGCTTGGTCTCAATCTTTTTGGAATTGGTTACTCAGGTTGGAGATCAAACAATCCTTTGATGGCTCCCATCATGTTCCTGGATTAGTAGAAGCAAAAGTAGAAAATATAAATGAAGTATGGAATGTGCTTCAAGCTGGGAGCAATGCAAGAGCTGTTGGATCCAATAATGTGAATGAACATAGCAGCCGCTCTCACTGGTATTTATTGGGATTTATCCTCTCTCACCATGTTGTTTAATTGTTTGTCTTTCACTCATTCTATGTTTCATTATGAGGGTTGTTTTAATCTGTTAATTTTTCGTTGCAGCATGCTCTCTATAATGGTGAAAGCGAAGAACCTGATGAATGGTGACTGCACAAAAAGCACACTTTGGCTCGTTGATTTAGCAGGAAGTGAGAGGTTGGCAAAGACTGACGTGCAAGGTGAGCGTCTGAAGGAAGCACAGAACATCAATAGATCTCTTTCAGCTCTTGGGGATGTGATTTATGCATTGGCTACAAAGAGTAGTCACATTCCATACAGGTTATCTCTCTCTCTCTCTACATCTCTGTTATGAGCTTAATTACCTCCTCTGCTTTAACACTTTTCCAATTGTTAACTATCAGGAACTCAAAACTAACACACTTGCTTCAAGATTCATTGGGTAAGAGTCTTTAGTGACCTTTTTTAAGAATCAATTTGTGGTTACACTGTGGTTTTGGTAAACTGGATTAATGTTCAAATGATGCAGGAGGTGACTCAAAGACACTGATGTTTGTTCAAATCAGTCCCTCTGAGCACGATGTGAGTGAGACTTTAAGCTCACTAAACTTTGCAACTCGTGTAAGAGGCGTTGAGTTAGGTCCTGCGAGGAAGCAAGTTGATACCGGTGAGATTCAGAAGATGAAAGCAATGGTATGACTTCTGAAACGTTTTTATTTTAGTATTCCTGGATTGTGTCTCATCTTTCCCTTATTGCTTCATGATAAAACTTTTAAAGGTGGATAAAGCAAGGCACGAAAACCGATCTAAAGAGGAATTGATAAAGAAACTGGAAGAGAACATACAGAACCTGGAAGGTAAGAATAAAGGAAGAGACCACTCCTACAGAAGTCTCCAGGAAAAGAACAAAGAACTTGAAAGCCAGCTTGAGTCACTGCATAACCAATCCGAAAAGCAAAACGCGCAGCTTCTGGAAAGACTAAAAAGCAGAGATGAGACTTGTACCAATCTCCAGCAGAAGGTTCATTTTTTTCTTTCTCCCCTTGAGATTCTATATTACTATTTTATGACTAACAAACCATTTTCTCCATTAAAGGTCAAGGAGCTAGAGTGTAAGCTTCGGGAGAGACAACAATCAGACTCTGCAGCTCACCAACAGAAGGTTTCCTGTGATCAATATTGATTGTTACACAAATCTTGTAATGTTTTTTGCTCAGAGTTACCAAACGTCTTTAAATGATGCCTGCAGGTTAAGGATCTTGAAAATAAGCTGAAAGACTCTGAAGCCAATTCTCTTGCACTGCAACGGAAGGTTAAGGATTATGAGAATAAGTTGAAAGACTCTGAAGGCAACTCTCTTGTGTGGCAACAGAAGGTTAGAAGGATTCAATCTCAAACTTACCATCTTTTTTGTAATGGAATAATGTCTCAACACTCTTGGATTTGATATGGTGTTTCAGATTAAAGAGACGGAGACAAAACTAAAAGACGAGCATAGTCAAGAAGCAGTTTTACTACGACAGAAGGTTAGTTTCATGGATTGTCTCAATGATCTTATCTATCACCAGATGTGTTGAAAACGTTTTGGTTTTTGTTTTTTTAGATCAAAGAGCTTGAAGTGAGACTAAAGGAGCAAGAGCTGCACGTACATCAAATGGCAGCAACAAGAGAGTTCCCTGATGTCGCGAGTGCTACTCCTAACGAAGTGAAAACTTGTTTCAAAGAAGACAACTTTGGCAACGAGAACACGGAGTCCAACAACAACAGCAACATCTTGAGAACATCAAACCGGCTCAAGACCAGTGCTGCTCGAAGAAACAACTCGTTGAATCTCAACGAGGTGACTCGAAAGAAGAGGGTCTCGAGAAGCGGCGAAACAGAGAACAACGGTGGTGGCGGTGATGATCCTCAGATGAAGGAGAAACGTATCAGGAAATCAGACCCACCAAAAGTTGTTGCTAGGTTAACCAGACCGACAAGACCAGTCTCTGGTCCGTCGAACCAAGTCCCTGTGGCTCAGAAGAGAGTTGTTAACAGAGAACAACAACAAGGAGCTGTGGTCGGGAAAGAGAGAGACCCCAAGAAGAAGATGTGGACGAGATAGAGAGAAAGAGCTTTTAAAATATCTCTCTAATCTTCTGTGTGATTCTATTGATGGTTTATGTAACAACATACATTAACACTGTTTCATTTTTTCATACTACGTGTTGCTATCTTGGTTTTCTTACGTGACTAAAAAGGCAACGAGAACAGAAGAGCATAGTAGTACATATCTTTGAAATTATGTATTTTATTATATTATACCCTTTCTGTTTCACAAAGATAAATATTCTAGAAAAAAATTATTTCAAAAAAATAGTTTTTTGTTTTTTAATAGGAAAATATTATAAATTTCAACAAAATAATAATTAATTTAATTGAGTTA
Source organism: Moricandia arvensis (assembly GCA_905132765.1). Taxonomy (NCBI): domain Eukaryota; kingdom Viridiplantae; phylum Streptophyta; class Magnoliopsida; order Brassicales; family Brassicaceae; genus Moricandia; species Moricandia arvensis. The sequence continues at coordinate 92,937 of CAJHQP010001152.1, read as the reverse complement.
TTATTGGTTAAAAATTATTAAAATTGAAAATTATAAAAAATATTATTGGAATAATTTCAAGTTTACCACTTTTGTTGTACCATTTTTCATTTTTACTTTCATTAAAAAGTTATTTTCATAAATATCATTTTTAAGAGGTAATTTTTTTTAAAATTAATTAGAATCTTAAATTTTACATTCCTAAATTCTACCCTATCCCTCAATTCTAAACCCTAAATTTTAGATTAATTAACCCAAAGATTATAAATGTGTTTTTCTAAAAATGAAAAGTGGTACAAGGAAAGTGATATTCTTGACAATTTTTCAATAATATATTTATTATAATAATTTAATATATTTTTAATATGTGTGGATACACAAAAAACATTATTTTTGTGAAACAGAGAAAAAATAAGTTTTTCGGTAAGAGCAACATTATCCATTGTCCTTAGGAAATGCTTCTTAGAATTTTTTATTGTTTTTTTAGTTAAGGACAATTTGTAAGGACTTTTTTGTAGAAATGAAGATTATTGGTGGGACTTCCGGGAGGTTCTTAGTAATATATAATTTATTAATAAATAAAGATAAAATTAAGATAAATGTTAAAATAAAACATTTAACATTAAAATTGAAAACAAGGAAAAATTACAAATTAAGAAAACTAATTAAAAACATGACAAAGAAAGCAAACATACATTTTATAGAATTAAAAGAAACCTAAACATCATAATCATTCGGCAAATGTCCAAATTTAACCCATATATTTTCAACCAAATCTTCCTTTAATTGATGATGGCTTGGTGTATCCCGAACATCCGCTCGGCGACCCATTGTATTACCGAGATTAGTAGGTCTTTTGACTACGAAAGTAGGATCTACATCTTCTCCTTGTTCAAATTCGGAAGCGCCAGCGTATGAATCTCGTTCATTTTGGACAATCATATTATGGAGTATGATGCAAGCTTTCATAATATTTCCTATTTTGTGTTTATTCCATAAAGCTGATGGATTTCTAACAACCGCGAATCTAGATTGGAGGACTCCGAAGGCACGCTCAACATCTTTTCGCACAGCTTCTTGTCTATTAGCAAATAGACAATGTTTTGGAGTTTGTGGCAGTCGGATTGACTGAATAAAAGTTGCCCATTTCGGATAAATACCATCGGCGAGATAGTAAGCCAAATGGTATTCCCTCCCGTTGACAAAGAAATTAACTTCCGGAGCATTCCCGTTAATAATTTCATCAAAAACAGGTGATCGACCAAGAATATTAAGATCGTTCATAGTACCTGGAGCTCCAAAAAACGCGTGCCATATCCAGAGGTCGTATGAAGCCACAGCCTCCAACACAATAGTTGGTTTTTCGGTTCCCCGTGAATACATTCCTTTCCAAGCGGCTGGACAATTCTTCCACTCCCAATGCATACAGTCGATGCTTCCAATCATTCCTGGGAACCCACGTTGTTCTCCAACATGTAGCAGTTTTTCCAGATCCTCCGGTGTAGGATGTCTTAGGTACTCATCGCCAAACAAGCGGATTATTCCTGCGGTAAATTGGTGCAAACATTTTCTAGCAGTTGTTTCACCGAGTCGGACATATTCGTCAACGATATCTGCCCCAGCACCATAAGCCAATTGTCGAACTGCTGCGGTACATTTTTGGAGCGGAGATAGGCTAGACCGTCCAGTTGCATCTTCGCTTGGTCGAAAATATTCTACTTCATGGGAGAGACGATGCACAATATACAAGAACAATGGCTTGTTCATCCGAAACCTTCTCCGAAATATATGGTGCGGGTATGTCGGAGTATCGCTAAAATAATCATTCCAAAGTGATATGTGGCCGTCTTCCCGGTTTCTTTCAATAACAATACGTGGTTTTCGTATTTTTGGTGCGAGAACTTCCGGGAGTTGTAAAAACTCTTCAACCATAGATTCAAATTCATCATCATCATCATCTTTGTGGTAGTGATAATGAGAAGAAGATGCCATTTTGATGGAAAAAAAGATGTGTTTTAAGAGAAATAGAGATGTAAAATGGTGAGAATTGGAGAAGTGGAGAGGTGCATTTTCCCCTTTTTTCATTTATTTTTTTACCTTTTAATGCTAAGGACGATCGCAAGAAGCAGCGATAATGTTGGCCTAATCAATGTTCAAATAAATTGAGGAGGTAATTAGACATTGATAAGGGATTACTGATTTTTTTTGGTCAATTATAAGGGATTATTGATTAGACAAACATCTAAACCTTTTTTTTAAACCACTCACGATAAATTGTTCTTTTAACTTGATTTGCCCACTAGGTGTATCATGTATGTATAAACGTCGTCTAAAATAATTTTTAGAACATTGTCAACAATTATAAGTATATATCCTTAAAATTATGTATTTTAAAATAATTTGGAATAGGTGACTCTGAATTCTTATAAACAATTTATGATGATTTACCATATCATGTCTTCTTTTACTATATATTAAAAATGTGTAAATTTACATTAAGACATTTGTTTTTATTTATATTCAAACCCTTCATATTACATTACATACAAATGAATAAAAACCTAGAAAAGCCAAAAAGAAAAATTATAAATTCCCTCTACAGTAAATTATTTCCACTCTATACAAATCCTATTTATTTTTTTCAAGTTGTAAAAGGACTCTCAAGACGGATATAATCATACATAACACCTTGAAACGGTCCTATACTTCTCGATTGAATTAAATATATAGTATTATCACCAACACTTAGTAAATCTCCAGCAACGTCGATACTATACAATCTATACAACCCATGGATCCCATGTCTTGCAATGGCATTGTCTTTTCCGATTAAACCGGTCGTGAAAATATGGTCGGATTGTGGATTGTTGACCCGGACTTGTAACTCTGAATCAGCAGCTGAGGCTAGAGCTATTCGGAGCGTGTAGAGACCGACCCGGTTCACGTTTTTCAGGTTGAATATGATTTGCCATGTAGTTGAATCGTATGTATTGTTTCCAACATTTCTATATTATTATTACAAGAAAAAAACATTTGGTTTAATATATCGATTCACAATAATTGAAAGAGAAATACGATATGAGGGAAAACTTAAGCCTCAAGGCTTGTTTATTTTTTTATTTCTTATGTTTTTCAATACAAAGAACCAGTCAAAAAAAAAGAAATACGATATGATAGTCATAAAATAAAATTATCACAAAAATAGTTTTTATAATAAAAATAATCAAAATAGATTTTATTAAAAGATGTAAATATATATTTATATCATTTGGATTAATTAATCTATACTTAGGGTTTAAAGTTATGAGGTGAATTTTTGGAGATAAAGTTTAAATTTTTTTTCAAAAAATATTAATATAAAAAAAATTATTTCAGTCATTGTTTGTGATAAAAACTAAAAAAAACTATTCGAGAAAATTGCCTTAATTGATATACAAAGAAAAGTAGTAATGTATGTACCTGGTGACATGTGCAAAGAACCAATCTCTTCTATAGTCACTAACACCAACTGTGTAGACAAGATCGTTTTGTGGGTATAGATCAGCATAACGATCCCATAATCCATATTGTCTAAATCTGCATTTTTAAAAGTTTAGTGATTATCTCAAAGTAAATCAAATTAAATGTTCTTTATATTCATTAGAAAAGATCGAAAATTCGAAAATCATAGTGATGATTCCTCTGCTTATGAATATTAAAAGTTATAGTACTAACCTGTCTTGGAGTGGGTTAACATAAAGCTTATTCATAAGAGTAGGGTAAGGATCCGGTATATAGAATTCTCCGGCAGTTCGGTCCGGTACACCTATTTCCCACAGCGTTGGACCGGTTCTAGGCGGTTCATACACTATAGGCCCTACATTCCTCTGGCTACCTGCACACCAAGATGATGAATAGAATGGACCTTTTAGTAGGTTTAACACTATAAAAATTACGATTATTTACGTTATGACACTATGTTATGATCATCAGGCCTGTGCCTATGTGTATGTTACCTGGCGTGATGGTAATGTTTTGCTCATATTTATAGTCACCGATAAAACCATAACCCCATGCGTAGAGACTATAATTGCCTGCCCTCACATTCTCTATTATGAATCTCCCTTTTCTGTCAGCTTTCGTCCAAAACTGATACCCCTTTTGTCATAAATAAATAAAAATTATTATAGATTATAGCAATTTCTACATTTGTATAAAGTATATCTACCATTATTACTATACCTTGGATTCGGTTTGCCATGAACCAGCTTCACCAACTGGTGCCAAACCAACAAAAGCAAATTTCCCATATATATTTAAGCTTGACACGTAGCTGTAACATTATATAATACAAGGTAGAAAATGGTTAAAAATTGTAAGAAATAACTTATATTGTACAAAAGAAAGTGAAATTATATTTTAAACATGGATGTTTACTTACCGGTCTTTGATAAAGAATTGACCTTCGATCGTTCCTCTCTGATGAGAAAGAGGATAATCTTCTGAATTTACAAAATCATAAGGCCAGCTTTTGACTTCTTCAGCCATCTGCGACAATGATAAATGTAAATCTAAATGTTTTCGAAAGAAAATAGCATAGATAAGAAGGATCAAGGTTCTAAAAATCAGTTTAGACGAAGTCTAGGTCCTACTTAAATGTCAACTTTGTTTTATCCGAAACGGTTTACTTAAAATCGAATTTATATGATTCAACCGATTTGAATTATTTAAAATCAGTCGAAATCAGTTAAAATCCATATAAATTAGTCTAATTATATTAATTTAAATAATAATGTTAATATAGATCTATTAATTTGTCTAATTTCTTTGTTTTGCATATCTAATTTTAATAATTTATCACAATAATTTTATATGTTTATTTAAAAATTAAAATAATTTATATAAATGTCACATACATATATATATATATATATAAATAAATCAATTATTCATTAACATCTAGACCTTCTAAATAATATGTATAGTTGTTAGTTCTCTACAAAGAGCCTAATTATCGGTTAGGGATTTTTTGAAGATTATAACTATATAGTAAAGACATATACTTTTAAAAATATAAATGACAAAAGAACCTGTCGTTTAGCATCTCTCCAGAGACGAAGAGTGGAATCTTTGGGAGAGACAGAGTTGAGATAAGCCAAGACTGGTCCAAACACTTTCTTCCATGGCTCTCCATTTCTATAATCCATTCTCATCTCTTTCCCCGCGTAATGAGTACTCGTAAACATCTACAAAACACATGATTATTAATCATAATATGTATGTAAGTGTCGCATGATCAACACTTAAACAAAAGTTTAGCAATCAATCCATAAATGATTATTGATCATGCATGATGAGTTAAAATAAGAGTAAATGGACTCACGGAGAGGGTGATGGGTCCCGCGTGAGAGGTGAGGTCTTGCTTGATGGGCCCACCAAGTCGGAACTCATCACTTGGTGTTATCATCCAAAACCCAACAGGTGGGTCCGACGAGATCCAACCGTGAACGTTGTTGTCTTTGTCTTCCATTGAGTACATATACTTATCGTCCACCTGCGTCACACCAAATCATTTCCCACATTGTAACAATTTAATTATATATCATAATCTTGAGAAATTGTCCAAATTTTTCTTTTTTTTAAAAACCCTTAACTAAACTCATCCAAAATAGGATGGAACGGATACGGCTATCCAGAAAATTTAGTTCATATTGAATTCTAGATTCGTGATTTTAGTATCCAGATTCATATTGTGTTTTCTAGATATTCAAAGTTCAAATATTTATCTAGATATTGTGATATCCGCGGATATCCGAATTTAGATCTAGATCCGTACAATTAAAATATATAACATATAATATTATTATAATTAAAATATAAGACTATAAAATTAATTTTATGTATGAATATTAATATATCAAATATAATTATTAATAAAATTAAAAATATAATATTTTAAAATTACAAATCCAGATTCAGATATACGGAGACTCTGAAATTTTACTATCCGGATATTCTATCTTTAGAACTGATCTCGGTCTGGATCCTGAATGATAAGTCTCATGCCTATTCCACAATGTATCAAGAACCAAATAAACCGGTTCTTTGGTTTAGTAGTTTATCCGGTTCTGTTTCACTAAATTATCAGAGTATGTACCTCGCCTTTAAACATAGGGTTCTTTGGGTTTGTCAAGAGAACAGCTTCTTTGTAAGCTAATATCTTAGCATTGTCTCGATCCGCCATGGATGGCATGCTTCTTTGCCGATCATCAGATATCGCCATGAAATCAAATCTGATATTATTAAAAAAAAAGAAACTATTAGATACACATTTCACATTAGAGTTTAAGTATATATGTAAATAATAAAACGTATGGTTACTTTTTAGGGTTGAGCTTGAAGACGATCCTAATCTGGTCCATGTCCACGTCGGGCCAGCCTTCTAACCTCTCCAATATACCATACATGTATATTCCGGAGACACCAGTTCGAATAATGTACCTAAGAGAATATTTACATTCGATGATAAATATTACTATGGAGCTCAAAATTACTTAAACATATATAACAATAAATTATAGTAGTATAATATGTTTACCTTTTATCTACGTTAAGAGGGACCAAGGAGCCACGTTTGGAGATCGTCCACGTCCTTGTAAATGAAATTTCAACTTGTTCTTCGTTTTGAGTTATGATTTCCAATTTAGTTCCTTCTAGTCTAAGAAATACCAAAAATAATGTTACTTTACCGAACTGTTATTGCAATTGTCACTACAAAAAAACCTATCATATGTTGTTACATTAGTAAGTATTGAATTATGAGAATATTCTTCGTGTATACTTATATCAAAAATAGCTGCAATAAATTATACTCCATTCATTTCATTATAAGCGTCACTTAAATATATTTCATGCAGATTAAAAAATAAAATAAAATTTACTAATATATTTTTATTTAATATATAATTATTCAAATAAAAATGATTTAAAGACATTTATTGGTTAATTAAAAAGGTAAAAAATGATGTGTGAAAAAATATATGAAAAAGTAAAATAACATTTTTAAAGAATAAAAAAAGGTGAAATAATACTTATTAAAGAAAATAGAGGGAGTACTCACTTGTCAATTTCCAATGCCTTTTCTGGTTCATACCACGCTACGTCCCAATACCTAATTCCATGAGAATTTATCCAAGAATGCAGTAAAACTTTATTAAAAATGGTTATTTGCTTTAATTAATTAATTAAGGAAATGAATGTATGTAAACATTGGTTTTTCAACATGTTCCAGACGTATATAATAAGAAGTTGTGTTATAAAATAGTAGTATTTACCCACGATCGTCAATTTCGTCGTCCAACACGTTATCGATGCCATTGTATTTGATTCCAGTTATCAAACCTTGTGGGCTCGAGAAAGTAACTTGAATAATACCATTATCAACTACCACCTGAAAACCAACATATTCTTATTATATTATAAATATAAAAATATACATATATTTGAATATTTGTTACCTTCTCATTACTAACTCTCCTTAGCTGAACTGTTAAGCCTGGTATACTTTGTCCTGGATTTGTGATGTTTAATTTGTTTCTGCAATAGAAAAATTGTACCAAAAAAAAAAACTTAAATTGACTTGTTTAACAGTAGAGATGGTAAGTGTTTTTGTTTTAGTATATTATGTGATCGTTTGATTAAGAAAAGGCAATCTTATTCTTAAACGTATTTAAAGTAGTTCAGAAAACTAAACTATAGTATATTTTTGATATTTAATTTACAAATGTATAGGCTCAAAAGCTCTTGGGTCTGCTAATTAGAGTTGGTGATCTGACAAGATTTCAACTCATTCTTGTTTGATTTTGATAAAAGAGATAATAACTTCAACTATAGTAGTTATAGTATGGTACGAACTCCACTTGAACATGAAAGGTCAACATTAGTGGAAAGAGTGTTGAAGACGAAAAGAATAATTCTAATGAGGGAACACAAATACATCATGAAAAGCAGAAAAAAAAAGAACGTAAATTACTAATATAGTATTATACAAATCAATATACCAAATATATTTAGGTTATGTGTGGGAACTGAGAAGAAGACTAGTAGTTAAAAAAAAAGACATGTAGGTTTAGAGCCGAAAGGCAAAAGCAAACCAATATATTTCTCAGTTTTTTTGTAATTAAATTTAAAAAGAAACGAAGGTTGAAAGAATTTATCATTCCAACTTTAAAAGATTAATGAGACCAATTACTTAAAACAAATATTCTTTGTTTCTTTTTGTCGTGTAACGTTAATACTCTAGTAACTTTTAGACACGTCTCGTGAAGATCTCGGTTTCGAGATTCTCGTCTTTATATGTTTTACTTTACGTTACAATTTTTGTTTGTGTTTTTTTTTTTGCTAAAAGTTTATGTGTTGTATATGTATGTATGTATAATTTTTTTCTTCTTCTAATAATTGATATACAATATATGTAGCGTAAATATAAACGAGTATTTAAGGATTGTCATTACCAACTAAACTAAGATTTTCTTTTTGTCGGCTACCTATTTGCACTATATCAAGGGGTAGTCAGACAATCATTTCGATTTTTAAAAGATGAATGTTTGCAAATTATTATTTCAAATTTTAAAATTTATTTAGTTGATAATTATAAATTATATATTTTCCTAAAAATAAATGAATTTATAAATATCATTTCTTTAGAACTATCAAAATTTATAAATTACAGAAAATAATATATTCAGTTTATTTGTTGTTGTAGAAAAAAAAATTCGTTTCAGAATTTATTAACTTTATATATTATTTTATTTTTTTATTGATTAAAATGTAGTTAAATGTATAGGTAATTGTGTTTTTATCTAAAAAATATGTAAAACTAAATATTTTCTTAATCTATGTGCACAAACCTAAAACCACAAGTAAACTGAAACGGATGTAATATTTTTTTAAATATGTGTAAGAAACTGAAAATGAATTAATTTAAATACTAATATAATAACCAAAATGGAATCAAGGAAACCTTTGCTTTCTCTTCAATGTTTTGTTTATTTGGGAATTGACAAAGATCAAGGCTTAACATATTTTTTTGCAAGCCTAAATATTTCGTGAAACTTCCATTTACTCCATGAATAACTATACAGTTTCTTAATGAACTAAAAAATTGTAAAAAAAAAACACCAGACCGATGAAAAAATTACAAAATAGTGGGGACAAAAATGTAAACACCAGTTTCTGATGAAAAAAGCTAAGACCCCTCTGTTTCAGTAAGTTCAACATGTGAACTTAAGAAATTAAAACTTCTCAAACCAATTTTTTGCATTAAAAATAAAAGTAAAAAAGAGAGACTGATAAAAACATGACCCGACCCGGTCCGGTCCGGGTGCAAAAACAAAACAGAGCTTTTGAGTAAAAAGAGCAAAAACATACCGTGAGTTCTGAGAATGAACACTTTGAAGAAGGAGATGCAGAACAAGAACTTGGAATATGACCCGACCCAACTTCTTTCCCGGAGCTCCGACTTTCATCTCTGCCACAATAAAACCAAATGTTACATAAACAAACAAATATATGCAAAGAATTAAGAAACCCTCTTTTTAAGGATTAACTCAAAATTGGTAAAAGAAAAGATAACAAGTAACAATGAAAAGTAACTTTAAGTACCTTCTTGATTTTCTTCTGTGTTAGGTTTCTTGGAAAGAAGATACAGTTTGAGGAATGCAGAAGATGAAAGAAAGGCTTTCCTATGAAGAAGGTAATGTAATCTCTCTCTCTCTCTCTCTCTTCTCTCTAAAAATCACTGATTATTCTTTTTGAGTTCTCACAATAATCATAGGATTAGAATCTTAAGTAGCTTTATAAATCTCCAGAATCTACAGTGGGAGATGTACATATATATATACACGTATATACGTAGCTAAAGTTGTGTGCATACGTAATTGATCTAGACCATCTTAATGTTGCAGGTGTGACTTTTTGTTGCCTAACCTTTTCATCTTTCTTTTAAAAAAATAATTAAGAAGAAAATTGTTTTACCAATATAAGAGATCAATATTATAATATTCTTCGACTAAAATATGTTATTTTACTCCAACTAATACATTGATGATATAAATATTTTAAAATGTGATGTAAATGATCATAACAATAACAAATGTATGTTCTAGGCTAACAAACATTAGATAGCACTAATGTATATATGTGTAATAATAATAAATGTATAAAAATTATGTACATTTATTATTATTACACAGTTTATACATTTATTATTATTACACATATATACATTAGTGATATGTAATGTTTATTAGCCTAGAACATACATTTGTTATTGTTATTATTATTTACATCACATTTTTATTATTTATATCTTCAATGTATTAGTTGGAGTTAAATAACATATTTTAGTCAAAGAACATAATATTGATCTCTTATATAAGTAAGATTTTGAAGGCATTTTATAATGGTTACTTAATTATTTTTAGCTATATTATCTAGTAATTAATATTTTAAATTTAATATTTGCCGAAATGGAAAATTAGCAACATTCTTTCCAAAGAGAATTTAAAACCTTGTCATAATTAGAAGCACATTCCTATATGAGACAGCAGAACATTTGTCCATCCCTGATTAACATCCACCATTCACAAATATTTACATGCATATAAGTTCATTGTATTACAAAGAAAAAAAACTTTTAGCCTTACCTCATTGTCCCATGCGCAAAAAGTTTCTTCAGCTTTTGTTAAAATATAAAATGATATTGTCATTTTTATGATGTAATGAAGTTGTTGAATCAAGTTTCACATTAATGTTTTGTCGTTTCATTTTATTAACTCATTATGTTTTTAACATCTAGGTTTTCAATTTCGTTGAGAGATTCTATGGACGTTAAATGACAATCATTTTATCCCTCTCCCAAAACGAGAAAATATTGTATTTACATCCATTTTGGGTTAGGATTGTACTGACATACATACAATGCAGACAACATGTTTTTCATCTTGATATTTATATTCAAATATCCATGAAAATAACTGCCCACAATACGTCAAAATTCTATTATAATATTCTTTATGTTTTACTAAGATAAAAATTTTGGTATATTCACACATATTAAAAAATACATTAAATCACATTTATATATTTGTGATCTTCAATTTTCAATAAACTTTAGCCAATAGTAAATCAATAAAATCAATTACTATTTTTTTTAAGTTTGCAATATTTCATAGAAAAGATAAAAAGTTCTATCTTTCTGAAACAATTTTCTTAAAGATTACTTATTTATCGTAATGAAAGAAAGAGAATATACAAATTAATTTTTAATGAGGTTCACACGGATTTATGGATATTAATATACACATTAAAAACTGTTAGAATATTAAATTCAATGTAATTAAAAGGTCGACTTATGTACGCTGGAACATTCATATAAAATGACGGTCAAAACTCAACAAATTTCTATATTAATATAGAATTATCTCTGGTCGTTTATTGCCTAACTCATTGAGAATATGAAAGTTAATCTCTTGTAGTTTTGTTATTCTTCAAGTTAATCTTTTCATTAATCAATTTTAAAACATGATACGCACTCGTTATGCAGCAGATAAATCTTCAACTTGAGAACTGTCAAGCCATCGAAAGATTCAATAAAACTAGAGGAAAACGACTAGAAAACTACTGTCTATTTTTGTCAATTGATCCTTTCGACCAAACAACTAACATTATGGGATTTTCACCTAATTTGCATTTACCGAGACTAATTGTGTAACATTGTGTTGACGAAAAACTAACCATTAGAAATGTTTTTTCTGAGGGAAAGAAATAAAATAACAATTAAGAAAAAAATATACGTCATTAACTCAACTGGTAAAGATTTTTGGTTATTATGTCAGAGATCTTCAATTTCGAATGATCGATGAGATGAAACTAATCTTATATGTTGTGGTTTTGGGTCTAAATAGATTACGGGTTTTGATCGCAAAACTTTTGATATTCAAAAGAATAATAATAACAATTACAAATATTTTTTCCCTTCAACGACCATATCGGATTGTCACCAAACTTACCATCTTCCGACACCAGGCCACCAATTGAATATGTCATTACAAAAAGTAGTCGAACTATATACATACTATTTTAACGATACATATTTAAGACATATCATCCCTTCTTTAATGGTAACTAGATTCTAACCCGCGCTAAGCGCGGTTTTTATTTTTAGTTTAGTAAGTTACTTTTTCTGTCTCCGAAAGTAAGATTTTCTGGGATATTTTTTAGAGAAATACCCTAAGATAGACCTAAAAAAGTTTTTGTCACAAAAATAAATTTTAAGGGAAAAAATGACAAAAATAACCTTTTTGGGGTGAAATTTTGGGGATAAATATACGTTTATACCCCTTTGGTTAACTAATCTTGACTTAGGGTTTAGAGTTATGGAGTGGGGTTTTGGGGGTGAGGTTTAAAATTGAAAAATAAAATAAAAAATATTAACTTTTAAAAAATAAAAAGGTCTAGTTTGGTCATTTTTGTTTTTGAAATTTTATTTTTGTGACAGAAACTTCAAAAGGTGTTATTTGAGAGATTTGCCCTATTTTTTATTCCACAAATATTGTTTTTCAGAATTTTAAGGTACTTTTATTTATTAGTGTTAAGGAATTGTATAAATTTAAAAAAACATTAACTGAAAATACTTAAACTGTTTAAATCTTATTAGTTGATAGTTATTAGAAACTGCATAATATAAATAAATAATATAGTTAGTCATAAAATTTAATTTAGAGTTTTATTTAAAATTTATTATGTCATGTTTTTAATTTGGACCTATTAAAAATGTTGTATAAGAATCAGTATTTCCATGAAAGGTACAATGGAAATAAATTTCTAAGAATCTTATTTAAAATTTATTATGTCATGTTTTTAAACGGAATACAATATATTCTTGGTCAATATTTAAAGTTTTTAAAGGAAAATAACACAGAGTTGCATGATCATTTAATAGTATAGATAAACTGAGACATAATTACATAGTGAATCACTTGCTTTATACGAACCAGGCCTTGAAAGTATCGATATATTAAATATTTGTAAATTTTAAAACGTGTTATATCATTACAAAGTTATAAAAGTACAATGGCATTCTATAAATTCAATAATATTGATATTTTACCGGTTCTTATCCTATACTCTAACTAATGGAACCACTTACAAGCATGCTTGCAAGATTATGTAATATAGGATTTATATTCTGTAATATTAGAGTGATAGTCGGTTAAGACTGGTTATTAAGACAGATTGTATTAAACCAGTGTAAACCATGTAGAACTATACCTTAGCTAAAGATTACATGGTACATATTCGATAAGTTAATGTTTAAGTATATCGGTTTATTTTAAGTAGCAAGGTTTAATGGTGTATCTAGTTTAATTTAAATATATCGATGATATCATTTAATATAAATGTTAGAAGCGGGTCTTTATTAAGTGATAACTTCATGAATAAGTCCAAAAAATAAATATGCCATTGTAATTTCAAATAGGACTCTAATTTAATAGATTAGATTTACCGCAACTTTTTCACTACATGTTTTCTCAAAAAACTTTTCACTGCATGTATGCAGCGACATGTTATTTTTTTACCAACAAATAGTAATATTTTTTAGCTTATAAGTATAAGCATTTGAAACATAGAAATACAATAATGTTAGGATTGGTTTCTATTTAGAAGACAGTTATGAAAGATCTTGAAATTAATAAGAATACACGACTTTATTTGTAGTTTATATATATTGGATTAGTTAATATGCATGTAATCAAATTGGCCAAACAAAATAGAATATGCTTCAGTGGAAATATAATGACATTATTCCTAAATAACGGTTTCATTTTGACTTCCACATTAATATTGTCTCCCCTCCCCCAAAGAATACATTTTAATACACGATTATACAAATGGCTTAGTATGTTGACAATTTTTATGATAATTAGGTAATAATGAGATGATCTAACGCTACTATCTTTGAATTACTTTTCAATAACTTTTAAGTGCACGGTTTCGATAAGTTATCTAAATTTCTTTGTGAATTACTTTTCTAACAAAAAAATAATTCAATGCAACTACCTTTACATATATACATATACATACATTTATTTACCAATTTATGCAGGAATATACAAATATATTCACCATTTATACACTGATATAAATCTCGACCGCCGATTGGAAAAGTATTTATTATAGTATTATTATATCATTTGTAGATAAATGAAAACCAAAATAAGTTGACAAAACTAAAACTTAAAATAGATATCCATCATATAAAAATATTATAAATAGATTAAAGACATACACCACTGAAACAAATGATGGCGCATCAGACCGACCCACTAATTACACAAACGACACAACATAATTAAATAAACTATCATACTATAAAGAAAAATTATATTTTTGTGGCTCTAAGCAAAACTAGAGGTTTAGTTCAGCACATCGAAGATGAAGATAGAATAAACAAGCAAGAAATATAAATAATAGTATATATTTACATACGTTATGTGTATTAACATATTAATGACGGCGACAATGCGCTACAGCTCTGTGGTTTCGTTAGTGCAAGACAAAAATTTCAAAGTTGGTTGGTTAGAATGGTGGAGTCTAATTTAATTTTTAATATTTGTAACTGGCTTTAATTAATTTTTATTTTTTTTCGTCTGAAAAGTGCAAATTTACATTTGATTTTCTTATGTAAAGTTGCTTTTTTCAACGCGTCGCCGTCGTATGCTTAGAATTTATTGAAATTCACATTTAACCGTGTGAGTATATTCATACACATTGATTTGTATCCCTATGAAGGAGTATATATGTATTTTTAGTATTAATATAGACTTGGAGTTGGTTTGATATTGTTGAACTAAGATTTTCTCTTTTGAAATTATCTTTTTGAGTGAACTAATCCTAGTAAAATTGGTCCTTTTAAGCTTCTTAACTTTCGCAAATTGATTTTAGGATATTACTTCCCTTATGTTTTTTTGTTGATATGAGATATCTGGCGGACTGTGACCTAACTGACTAAAAGTGATATATACTTTCGTCGCCTTACCATACCTTAGGATAATATAAGGACAACATATTCGAATCTGCGAACTTTATGATCGTTGCAGGGTCACCATGTACCACCCAATGTGGTTAATTTTTTTATGGTCTTGTGAAGTTGCTGATCAACTTCCCTTATGTTCTTGTGAAGTTGCTGATCAACTTCCAAGAATGTCTTATTGATTACTCCCTTAGTTTCAAGAACGATGAGATTATGGTCTTACAAATTACGACGATTTTTGTTTTTGTTTATCACGAAGCAATCCAACTTTTCAACTTAACAAATGTGCGTTGATGAAAAGCGTTTCGCAATTGCACCACCACTTGTCAAACATCTTTAACTGAGTTCCAAATGAAATGGCACACGCGTAGTATTTGCATACTGTAAACTCCAACCGTAAATAACGCTTTTTGATCTTATATTCAATATCGCCGTCCCATGCAGGTTTTATCTTACAAGATTCTTCTTATTCATATATTGTCTGTGCAAGATATTAAAGTATATGTTTCTGGACAATTAAAAAAATGATAATTTTGAACTGTCAATGCTGTAAAATTACATGATAAAATTTAAATTCTAAATATTCAACTAGACCACATTAGTATTTTTTTTGTGTACAATTTTCATTAATTAAAGTCTAAGGCGCTTCAGCGATTACAATCGAAAGTATGTTCGACAGTAAGATGAACAACAATAACAATAAAACAATTAAACATGGGATAAAAGTGCTACAAGAAGATACATGTTCAAAGTAGAGAAATTCGCGGATAATCTTAACTTGAATTTTTGGAATCATAGCTCGAAAGAACTTCAAATAATCTAAAACAACGTTAAAATACCCTAGTGAGAAGTTTTGGAAGAGAAGCGAGCAACAAATTGATTAGACCTCATTAGTTAAAAACATATAGTATCTAGATAAACTGATGCACAAAGTGTCTTTTAAAATGATTAAATATAGAAGCGTCAGTTTCATCTAAATACAAAACTTTTCAGGACAATTGGACGTTAAGTTTCACTCCATTACATCACGCAATAACACAAAGGTCGATTCAGAGTGAACAAACGTTATAACTTGTATATAAGAAAAGATCTGACAAGAATAGAAGAAGACAGTATGATTCTGATGAACAAACGTTATAACTTATGTCTTTTTGTCGTCTTCTTTAAAAAAAATATCATTTAAGTGATGAGAGGGTTTGATATGTTTTACAAAAAATAAATTAACCAGAGATTTTTTGTTTGTTTTTTCGTATTTAGCTTCCTCTATATTCACTAGCTCGAGACTAACTTCGGTTTAGGATTAAAAAAAATTGATTGTGCTTCTAGAAAAATAGTTAATTATTTGAAAATTATAAAAGTGAAGAAGAAAAAGGACAAAGATTAGTCACATGGCCTTCACTATCAAGGATTCACAAGACTCGCTTTTGTCTTTTGTTGGCCCTTGCCGGATTGTTTCTGTCGACGATTATAGATTCTCCACAAGAACAATAACATGTGGTAAAAAAAGTTTTGATATCACAGTCACAGACTCACATGTGTACAATTCTTTTTTTTTCCTTTATATTGTAATTATTTCTTAACTATTAGTATTATTTAACTAATAATTAGAGCATGGTAAAATTTTGACCCAAAAATAATTAGAGCATGGTAAAATAAACTACTAATTTGAAAAATTGTTGGAGTCAGTTTAATTGTCAGACTATTTAGGTGGGCATAAGAACAAGGAATGTACTTGCAGTAAATCAAAAACTAATGTACAAAATAAAAGGCTAAAAGTTGTATTTATTTTTTTCTTTTATGAATAAATTTATCTTAAATCAATCCATTGCGACTTGTGATGGGTAATTTTCCACCATTTTTTTCTCTGTTTCATTGAATTTATTATATATACAACTTATGTTAGTAAGTTTTATGTTAAGATATTATAAATTTTTAAAGATCTTTTCTCTAACCTGAAAATCAGAGAGTTGATATGATATATTGGATTGGAAAACAATAAAACATGTTAGTTGATTTCTTCTCTAAATATGGTAACTTGTTGTCTTTCATAATGGGCTTTCGATTTTCTATAAATATCGTAACTTAGCTTCTTTCATAGTGGACTTTTAGACGGCCCATAGTTTCAGTAAGAGTGTCTCAGTGATCTATATATACAGGAAAATGGCATATTAACAATGAGAAAACCGCAAAAAAGCCAATTTTCAGGTGTATTGATGAAATGAAATTTGAAGTGATTTGATTTTTAATGAGTTTTTAGATGATTATAAGTAAATTGAAAAATTTAGAGTGATTTTTGTTAAAACACTCTAAAATCTCATATAAAGCTAAGAGATTTTTATTTTTATTTTTATAACTAACAAACTACTTTCAAACACTCTAAAAATAATTAAAGTACCCTAAAATCTCCAACTTAGATTTTGTTCAATAACAATGGATTTTTGAGTGTTTTATGAAATGACAAATTCAATAATACTAGATTTTAAAATGTTTTTTCTTAAATCCACATTTAAATAACAGTGAATTTATCATTTTAATACAAATCACCTTAAATTCATAGTTGAATACATCTCCAAGGGATATTGTGGATGCCGCGGACTTCCATTTAAATTAGACATATTCAATTTGGATTCCGGTCCGCTTTCGATTCGTTTTTTTTTGCTATTTCAATTTATAAAAAATAATTATCATACTAGAACCGTATCTATTTTGGTTTGGTTTGGTTTAGTTTATATACTAGCAAT
Source organism: Moricandia arvensis (assembly GCA_905132765.1). Lineage (NCBI taxonomy): Eukaryota > Viridiplantae > Streptophyta > Magnoliopsida > Brassicales > Brassicaceae > Moricandia > Moricandia arvensis. Next base: position 75,144 of record CAJHQP010001152.1, on the reverse strand, counting down.
TTTTAATTTATTCGGTTTATACCAATAAATCATAACTATATTAATCTCTTATAACAAATTTTAAATTACATTGTTAGGAATCAAATTTATTAAAACATATATATATATATACTCCTTACTCTAACTTTCAAATATAATAATTGAAAAATACACCTAATAAATATTAATAAAAATCCTATAAACACTGCTAAAATAATAAATACAAACATAAACGATTCATTCAATAACATACGTAACTTAATGAGCTCAATTCTTACGTGAGTAAAATGGGCATTAAGAATTGAGCTGAATATAAATGAAATATCTTTTATGTTATAGATCAGTCAAAATTGTGGAGATGAATATATAATTAAGGAGATTCATTCGTTTCTAAATTTAGGGTGTATACACAACTGAAGTGTGTTGACAAGATTGTCTTCGGTTTTTAGGTGTGTATTATGTAGTAAGGAGAGTACATGTTAAGTTAGAATTGGTCGGTAGCAACATAAGAGTCGCCTTAATTTTGTGTAATAAAACTGATTCAGCGTGTGTAACAATAACTAGGTGAATCTAGTCGTGGTATATCCAATTTTAAAATTCTAAACAAATTAAAATAGAGAATCGATTATAGATTAAATTAGTTTCAGCCTTTCAGGTGCTTATGTTTTGGACAAATCAATATCTTAGTTGACTATTAATAATTTCAAATAATGAACTCATGGCCAACAAGCTTGGAACATATAGTACAATCAAAACCAGTGTTCAAGTTCCGATGACTTAAATTTCAAGTTTCAATTCAGTATCGAATGTAATTTTAATTAAAAGGATTCAAAGGCATCAAAATGGGAATAAAGATGCAAATGAGGTCGTAATTAATTACTGTTTATTCTTGCCGGCACCAACTACTAGTATCACTTTTGTTCTCTTTCACGTGAACATATATCTCGAATGTAGCTACAGTTCTAAATTGATCAAAGAGTACCAACGTCTCCAAAAAAAATATAAAATTTCATTTTTTCCTCCAAAATGAAATAAAATAAAATACGGAATAAAAATGATGTAATTCTACTTTATTTTTCTCTTCGTAATAGGGTAATGAACAACCAAAAAAATAAACTATTTCATTTATGAAATTACCTCTATTATGGAAATGAAAATGAAATAGGATTAAAATATTTTTTACTACATACTTCCTTTTACTTCATTTTAGAGTAAAAATAGAGTTGGATTGGAGATGTACTAAGAACATGTTAATACAATATTTGAACTATGTTTAACTAGATTTGCTGCTGGTGGTGTATATATGGAAAATAAAACTAGTTTAGAAGATAAATATCCTAACGAGCACCTAAAGTGCATATTATAGAACTGATATTTTGTACTTATAAAACTGTTAATACACTAAACAAGTGATCCGGTATGATTAATATATGTAGGCTTATGTGATGATGAATGCAACATTTGCATGATAGTATTGCAATCAACTTAGCTCTAATAAGATTTTTATATACTTAATATGAATGGCCTTAATCATCTTTTAGTGAGTGGTAATCATAACTCTCAAAATCTAAAATATGTTAAAGTGTTGGTAGCTTGATGGTAATGTAAGAACTTTGTTTTTTTTTATGTTCTATGTTCAAAAACTACAAAATGTTAATTCTTAAATTAAAAATTTCTAAGATTAATTTTAGATATCATGAGACATTATTAGTTGAGTATTTATAAGTTCTAAATTCTTAAAAAGGGAAGCTAAAATTTGTTTTTATTTAAAGGACAAACGTAAAGTGGAAAACTGAAAACATCTACCCAATGCGTGATAATCCAGTGGTACTTCCTTGGTCGAGAGGTCAGGGGTTCAAGGTCCCAAGGCCACGATTTGGGGAGGTGTGTCCAGGACCGTAAAAGATACAGACAAAGGTTGGCACCAGGTCTAGGTGGTGGGGCGCAAGCCCAACACCTAGTTAAACAAAAAAGAAAAAAAAAACTGAAAACATCAGTTACAAGAGGAAAAGCAGTAATGCCCACGTGGTCACTAGTTATTGACCATGACAACATGTTACCCCTTTTGGATCAAAAGCTTTGACAGTAGTGAATCTTGTGAAACTAACTTTACTAGAGAAAAGGCTGAAGGTGGTTTACTTAAACAATCTCCTATGTAAAACTCCATTTTTTTTCTTTAAAATGGAGTAAAATAGAATATAGAATAAAAATACTTCATTCCTACTTCATTTCTCATTCTATAATGGAGTGATGAACAAATAAAAAAGAGATTACTCTGAATAAACTATATTATGAAATGAGATATGGAATATGGTTGAAGTATTTTTTATTGACTTATTCTTGGGTTCACCCTCTAGGGTAAACCTCTAGGTTCACTATCCAATAGGATTGTAATATTTCATATTTGATATCTTTCTAAAAAGGAAACAAAATCTTAGTAAGTTATATTATGTTTTTTAAAAAAAAATACAAAAAATAAAAATAAAATAAATAACAAAAACGAAAATAATTCTTTTGAAAGAAAATATTTAACACTAAACCCTAAACTCTAATCCTAAATCCTAAATCTTAAACCCCTGGGTAAATCATAAACCTTTGGATAAATCTTATAGTGTTTTAAAAATTTAGTGTTTATGATTTACTCAAAGATTTAGGGTTTAGGATTAGAGTTTAGGCTTTAGTGTTTATGATTTACCCAAGGGTTTAGGGATTAGGATTAGAGTTTAGGTTTTAGTGTTTTAGTGTTAAAATAAATTTCTTAAAGAATTTTTTTTATAAAAATTATCCGGTTTATGATTTACCCATGTGTTTAGGGTTTAGGATTAGAGTTTAAGGTTTAGTGTTAAAATATTTTCTATAAAAAAACTTATTTTCGTTTTTATTAATTATTATTATTTTATTTTATTTTGTATTTTTATTTTTAAAAACATAATATAACTTAACAAGATTTTGTTTCTTTTTTTAGAAAAAATCAAATATAAAATAATGCAATCGTATTGGATGGTGAACTTAGAAGTCCCAAGAATAACTCTTTTTTATTCTATACTCCTTTTTATTTTATTTTAGAGTAAAAAATGAAGTTTAGTTGGAGATGCCCTAAAAACATCACTGGTGGATATATCCCAATTTAAATATCTCAAAATAAATTTAAATATAAACATAAACATAAATTACATTTATATTTATCCAAGCATTTAAAAAACTTGAAATATTTTTGTAAGAAGAAAAGAGAATCTTTGTAAGAAAGTTGTAATATATGTACAATTTATTATAGTACTAGGATAGGCCCGCCCTACGGGCGGGTAAACAAATTGAAGATGATAGAAAAATATTCTAAATTATACTCTAAACAAAAAAATAATGTCAATTTTTACTATTTGTTTTGTTGTTCTTATTAGAGATCAAAAGCTTGATAAATTAATACGAAATTTTTATTTTCATTAATGTAATTATTTTACAATGTTTGTTATATTCTTATTATAAAAGTTAAGTAAAATAACAGTTACTGTTCTGAATTGTTATAGTTTTGGCTCTGAAGGCTAAGTTTGCGAGTTTTATGTATAATGTTTGGGTAAATAGTTTTGGCTGTATAGGGATATGATTTTTGTTTCTTTGGTTTGCGTAATGTTGTTTTTGTCGGCAATTTTATGCTGTAATATTTGGTTGTAACTACTGTTAGTGGAATGATTCTGATGTGAATAACTTGTTTTCGCCATGGGATGCCTTGTGGAGTACTCACGTTATGGTTTAAGTAGTGTGGAACACTTACCACCTATTCTCAGGAAGATAAGAGCTCAAGCGACTATTTTTAATCTTTGGAAACTGAGTAATAATGTACTCCAACCAGCACTACATCACCCATGAAGCTTTATTTTAAAAAATAGATCGAGATGTCCACATCATCATCTCGTCACGATCCACATGAAGAATTTTAGGAACATGCTGGACCTTTGGCTTCAATAAAGGAAAACAGAATCTTCTACTCTGTTTTTACTTTATCTTTGCTAGAGGCTTATAAACTGTTTTCAGGAAATAGTTTGCAAACCAAACCTTCTTTCTTAAATGACTAAAACAGTTTTAGAAAAAGAAAAAGAACATTTCCCAACGTTTTGTTTAAAGTTGTGATTGGGCGGTTCTTGTTCTTAAGACCAGCACATGCACGTCGAATCGCCCAGATAATGGGTTTGACAGCTTCGTCTTCACCAATAACTCGAGTGGAGGCTCTGATCAATATTGGGAAGACAGCTAGATTTATCAGACAATACTTTCTCTACCAGTATTCCGGCCTAGGTGGAGATGATGTGTTTGATGTCGGATTCAATGACAGTAGGTCCTCTTTCGCCAGCTTCAGTCCCAGCTTTGCTTACTTCTTTGCTGTTGGCTGAAATAGCAGCTATCGCATGCCTAAGTTCTAATTCTGGTTATTGTGAGATTTCTTGTTGGAGAAGAACTCATGGAATTGTAAACACATATCTTGGGTTTATAGACTGTAAGACAAACTCAAAGACAACACCTTCAAAAAGTCTTGACCTCGCACAGCTTCATTCTTCTCCTCAGTGGTGCGTCTGAGTTGCTTTTCAAGCTCTCTGGCTTCCTCAGGGATCTAAAAAAATTAAACTTCCATTCTAAATTACCTCAAATAGATAGAAAAATACATTTTCTGATAAGAACAGAGAAAAACATAGAACATCTAGACTCTGGTGTTGTATGGTTTTTATCCAAGAGTGGCATTAGTAAGAACATAGAAAACATAAAACATTTAGATATACGTGGAAAGAACAATAAAAGAAAGGAAGAAACTCACGTTATAGTTTCCGTTGACGTCTTACATGTGAGAACATTATATTCTTCATTTCCGTGACAGCAAAACTTTACGAACTACCACTCTCATGATAATATTCAATACTTCTCTTTTAAGCTGCACAATAAAAATAGACATACCATTATATATCTTCATGATCCAATTCACAACACAACATTTTTCTCAGACTAATTTAAACTGAAGGAAGCTACTCTAGTTTAAAACCCAGCCATCAATGTCGTGATCAATCCATATATGATAGATTCCAAAGATTTTCAAACCCATATAAGCAGAACATTCATATTCGAATCTGTGTTTATTTATCTGCAGTGTTTTAATTATTACAGAAACCTAAGTTAATCTGCCAGCCTTGACCACGAAACACATTATTACTTAAATCTTTGGATTGGAAACGTTTTATCTAAGACAAAAGAATTACTCTTTAAAGTGACATACAAATCGTGAGCTACCTGCATGCTTCCCACACAACTCCATATATCAGAATACTTCTATGTAACATTTACTTGAACAACCTTCTTTTGAAAGTCTGCAATCTGGACCTGCAAGGATAGATAAACATCAGGAATTTCTTTTTTATAAATGTAATTTGTCTCCAATATGAGGTTTTAAATATTAATTATATGATGATATAATTATAAGCAAAATCAGTTGTCTTGCCATAGATTTTGTCTCTTACTGAAAGATCTCATGTGATTAGCTTGCCTCCTGATTTGAATTCTATGACCCGTAGAATGTTTGCAATCCGGCCTTGCAAGGATATATAAAACACCAAAAAACCATAACGGTTCTGGTTTCCCTTTGCCAGCGAGAAGAAAGCCAGACCAAACGACACGAACAACAGCTCACTCCAGAGATTCACCGTAAATAGTCGTCTCCCATCACCTTCCCAAAACTCCATGGTCTAGTTATCAAACCAGAAGCTCTAGAACACCATGAACTCTAATCCTAACGTTATATATACATCTTAAAGGAAAAGGGAGGCATTTGTTTTTTCATAATCACCAGAGGTGCCTGAGCATCAAGAAGAAGCATTTAAGTCATCAAGGATAAGAGATAAGTTAGCCATTCTGCTCAAAAAAGGTTTTAAGTGTTTGAGGATTGAAAAAAATCAAAGGATGATGTTTACGGGATTAAGGCATATCATTTTATACATGGATTCATTGACTGGAAGAGAGGGCAGATACACTGAATGAGGAATCATGGTAAGAGTGAGATTAAGCAGTTAAGATGATCGCAACGATTGATTGCATCCTGTAACGGTTCGAATTTCCCTTATCAGGCGTAACGAAATCCATTTTAAAGGACACGAACAGATTAACACCACAGAGATCAGCCGTCTCCCATCACCCTCAACAAACTCCATGGTCGGTTTAAGAAAGATGAAGATGAAGAACACTAAGAACCCTAGAAAGCAAAACTTAAATTGTTGAAGACTAAGAATTTTTTATCGGGTTTTGATAATAGGTTTGACCACATCAAGTTACAAACTTCATAAGTCCATTTAATTCAGTTCATCAGGCCTATAAATAACAGTCCAATAGTTAATAGTGCTACAGAGTTGGTCCACTTCGTGTATGTTAATTACCCAGCGGTTTGTGAGATGAAGATATTAGGCTAACGGATCTGATTTCTTAGCCCAAAAACACGTCAATCTATATATATCCCAACTCACCGGAATTCATGATTTAATGAAACGCTGAGTATTAAGGGGAGGGACACATGTCAGGCTGTCATACCCCCATTTAATGACGTGGCAGCTTCATAGAAGAGAGACACTCTTCTTTATATATATAGATATGGACTAAACTAGGGGGGGTGTATTGAATTAATGATTTAGGAATGATTTAATGGATTTTAGATATGGTGGGATTTAAAGAGAGTTTGAGTAAATATAGTTGATTTTGGTAAGATTTATTAAACAGACAAAAAATAGTGATGATTTGGTAAGATTTTTTTTCTTAAACTTTAGAATAGTTTAGATGATTTGAGATAATTTTAACTCTAGTTTAGGTTAAAGTCGTCACTTTTCAAAGTCCATTTTTTTTTTGATGTTGTAACTCTTGAAGAATTGCAGACAATGGAGTATCTTGTACAAGTCATCAACATCGTATGCTTTTCACCCACAAAGATAGTTTTCAGGACACATGCACACACTGAAATATTCATCTAATTATCATTTGTTTTACTTAAAGGTGATTGAACGCAGTAAATCTCAGTCTACGATCGAATCATAAAGAAAAGATAATGGACTATTCACAATCCAATACCCCTGTTTCTCTATTTTTACAGGTTCATGACTAACAAAAGGTAACAACTTGATCGGCTATTAAATTAAAACCCATGATCAGCTATTGAATTAAAGGTTTATGATCTGATGGGTGAAGGATCTTGAGAATCTGGGGAGTGAAAAATCAGTGAGACAGAGGACGAAGGAGTCTTAGAGGTAGAGACTGAACAATGTCTATCTCCTCATATATTTGAAACTTTTATTTTGAATCTCTCCAAACAACTAACGTAGAGGTGGTATTTCATTATCAACATTTTTAACTAGAAATGGATGTAAAGTCTTCTCAAATCCATTTTATAACTTTTTTAAAAAAAAATTGTTTAGTTTTCAATAACACTGGATTTGGTATGCTCTTTATGAATTACTTATTGAATAACATAGCATTTTATATGATTTTGGAAGACTTTGCTTAAATTTCATATTCAATAACAAGTGATTTGAGAAGATATTTAGAAATCATTAATTGAATAACAGGAGATTTTAATGAAAATCTAAAATCTCTTAAAACTCTTAGTTCAATACACCCCCTAGGTGCTTCTATTCAAAATTTAGAATAAATAATATTTTCACATTTTTAATAAAAGGATCCCGAAAAGAAAACTATTACAATCGAAACAACTCTAAGAACACAAGTGAATCAAGATTTGATGATATGTTTGATTCATGTTAATCTTAGAGCATCTCCAATGCAACCTCAAATCCTTAAATTTTGAGGTTTTTGTCATTCCAATGCAATATCAAATCTTCAAATTTTGAGGTCTTGAATAGTGAAACTTCAAATTTGAGGTTTCACTATTCAAAATCTCAAAACTATTTTTTATTTTCTTTTTTATTCTTATAATTATTGTTTTTCACAAATACATGTATTAAACTTAATTTAAGCAACTTAAGTACACTAAAATAAAATAAAATAGGATAAATATTACATAGCATTAAAATAAAATTCACATAATAGAAAAATACATTAAACAAACCCACACAAAATAAAAATACATTAAACAAACTTAAAACAAATTAAAGCAAACTAAATAAACTCTTAAATATTACATATTTTACAAATGATACCAAAATACTAAAATTCAAATGCAACTTCAAATACTCAAATTTTGTGTGTATGTGTGTTGCTTTATTATATATGTAATATATATTGCCTCTTATTATATAATATTGTAATATTGTGTGTTGTATAATATATTAAATGTATGTTTTATATGCATTGTAAAGTTTTATTATTATTATTATTAACTTTTGTTAATATGAAAGATTATAATGCAAATAAATAAATTTTTAAGAATTTTTTTGAAGATTTATGGTTGGAATAATCACCACTCAAATCCTTATTTTGAAGTTTTGTTTCCCTCAAGTTTTAGGTCAAGATTGTCCTGGTGACCAATCATGTGACGTATGGATACAAGGAGCAAACTGAACCAAGGGTTTTCTCCGTTTATTCTTTCTAATATTTTGAAGCGGACAAAAAAATATTAGTAACACTAGTCATAAATATATGGGCAAATCTCCTAAATAACTCTTTTTAAGTTTTTGTCACAAATATAATCCTCAAGAACAAAAATGACAAATCTAGCCTTTTTCTATTTTCAAAAAAATTAATTTTTATTTTATTTTTTTTCAATTTTAAAACCTACCCCCAAAACCCCACCCCATAACTCTAAACCCTAAGTCTAGATTAGTTAACCCAAGGGTTAACAAAATGACTAATATATATTTATACCCCTTGGGTTAACTAATCTAGACTTAGGGTTTAGAGTTATGGGGTGGGGTTTTGGGGGTAGGTTTTAAAATTGAAAAAAAATAAAATAAAAATTAATTTTTTTGAAAATAGAAAAAGACTAGATTTGTCATTTTTGTTCTTGAAAGTTATATTTGTGACAAAAACTTAAAAAATGGTTATTTAGGAGATTTGCCCTATTTACATAGACAAGCTATAAATGAAAGGAAGCATAAACTCAATTCATTTTTACTTTGGTTTAAGTGTGGAAAGATAATTGTGTAGAATACCTATTGAAAACGTAAACGGAAGTAAACAGTAAACGGCTGTGGTGTGTACGTGTGACTTATGCAATATGTTATATATATAATTTATTAGATATAAGGACATAATTTGTTACTGGTGGAAAAAGTTTGTGATTTAATATTTTATAATCTTTGAAAAAGAAACAAAAGGAAAAAAAAATCAGATTGCCAATTACTAACACGTATGCGATTATGTTAACTCAACTAAGTTTGTAAAATCAGATTTTATATAAGATTTTAAGATTAAGAACTAACTGCATAATTTCTTTGATTTAATTTGAGAATAAAGAATTTTTTAAAAAATTGTAATTAATTTTTGTAGTTTATTTAGTTTAATTAGAAAATGAAATAGTATATATATATATATATATATTTACTGTATCTTGTTTAAAAGTTTTTAAAATTTTGAATTTTATATATTATGTTAACATTATGTCAAAATTTAAATGGTCAGTATTTTATGTTTCAAAATCTAATCGTCACACTTAACACGTATTGCAATTATGTTAATTACTAATTTAAAAAATCAAATTTATACTACTAGTTAACAAGTCGCTCATTCTCTGGTATATCTTGCCTTATTTTGAAAATTTCACCACCATATCTAAATATGTAAATAGAAATAAATGTCCGTGACTCCACGTTCCTGTCTGACATATGCCAAAATAAATAATACTTATGTGTTTTATATTTGTATTTTATTGATATAATAATATCAACACTGTAATATTTCTAGTGGTACTTAGACCTGCAATATGATATGTATATATCTTGCATATTGATTCTATATCTTGCATATTGATTCTATATCAAGTTACCTTTGTTTTTGTTAAAGATTGTTATGTTGGTGAATGTTAGATTTTCTAGTAAATCATAGAGAGATGCAATCCCAAAGTTTTGTAGTTTGCAGTTAGGAGTAAACTCGGATTGAAAATTAAGAAATTTCAGAAAGTGTTATCAGTTGTATAAATTGAAGTCAAATCTACTAGAATAGATCAGATTTCAGAAAATTTGATTCACATACAACTTAAGATATATAATGTTTCTAAACGTTTTAAATCTGTGTCAATATATTTACAAAAACAAATTCTATATCATTTGATTGCTATAACAAAACTGAAATTTGTCTGAAGATTTTTGTAATTTAAAATGTAATTTCACACTAAATATCTTTCATAAAAACGTAAATGGCCCCCATTAACCATTGTTAAGAGCTTTTTTTGTTCTTGACGTTCCAAAGGAGCTAACTCCTACAAAGTCTTATTTTATGTGTTGTTATTACTCGACCCATTAGTAAAGTCTTGACCTATATTGTTGTTCGTGGTCTTCTTAGAATCTTATTACTACCCCTCAACTTCAAATCTCTCTTGACACCAACAACTTCATCTTAGTAATGGATGTGTTAGTTTAAGGTAAAGAGATCTTAGAACGCTACTCCATTGGTTATAAATGAATGAATATGCTCAGACTGATGATGATAACAATAGTTTCTGATAATAATAATAATAAAATAACTATAAAATCTGAATGTAAATAGTTAGATGTTTACTGATATATTCTACACATGAAATTATATTCAAGTTCATTTAAAGTCTTTCATATAAATATATTATAAATATATCATAGGAAAAACATAATATTTTGAATGTTATATTAAGATATTGAATTCAATAACAATGGGATTTAAACTTTTCAATGGAAATATTATATAAGAAAATAGCAAAAGATTTCAAAAATCTTCTAATCAATATATATATATATATATATATATTAAATACAATAACCAATAACACTAGATTTTAATAAATAAATAAAAATAAACTACTGAATAAAATTAATTATTAAATCATAATTAAATTTAAATCAGCTATTATGTTGGTGAATGTTAGTTTTCTAGTAAATGATATAGATGTGCAGTCCCAAATTTGGTATATTGTGATAAAGAGTAAACATAGATGAGTATTATGAAATATTAGTGGATTATTTGGTTCCAGATTTAGAAAGGGCACTATTATCTAGATCCTATTTACCAACGCATGTACATGTCTAAATTCATATAACATAACTAAAAATAACTTTATAACTTATAATTTAGATAAAATTAAAGTAAAAAAAAGTATTGTATAAATTTTTTCTTTTTATAATTTTTAAGACATATATGTAATAGATAATAAAAAAATTATAAATTTTTTTTAGTTTTGGTAATATTTTAAGTTGTTTTATATTTAATATATGGTATTATATATAAACATGTAAATAAAATTATACAATATCCGAATCAAATACATCTATTTCTATTTTTAAAACTTAACCATACGAACTCAGATTTTGAACTGCATATATATTATTTTGAACTAAGTCGGATTGGATCCTGGATCAAATTATGGATCTCATATAATTTCCCATATCTATACGAAAGTCATTGTTGTATCATTATCCATAATCAAATATGAATAATGTATAATATTGATAAAATACTCATTTGATTTAGTAATTTCTGCTTTATTAATATTAAGCTTCCAAAAGAGAATAAAATTAATTTGGTAATTTTTATACTAGTTTCATTTCACATTTTGGTTTATGGAAAATGTATTTCTTATTATAATTTTCAAAATCATTCGTTTTATTCTTTGCGATCTGGTTTTGTGTTAGAGTTTATTCAGATAAAGAAAAGCTGAACTGGATTATCTTGTTTTTCCTATTGGTCATACTGAGTAAAATATAGTATATATGAAATATACATGAAGGCTTTTTGGTTTAAATGTAGAATATACATGAAAGCTGCGTAAATTTACTTTACATGTACTTTAGTCGTTCCCATTCTCATGTCTCTGTGAGAAATAACTTATCACATGTTTAAGTTTTTTCGAGAAGCACACATGTTTAGGTTATAAATTTTGGTACTTTACTAAATAGCCCTGAAGCTGTATCCACCAATACAAACGACTCAAGAGTCAAGACTATACATATTTGTTTATTCCTTGGAAAGATAATCTACTCTTACTCCGTCCTTTTTTCCTCTTTTTCCTTCTCTCTCTTCTCTTTCTCCTGAATCATTCTTCTTCTTTCTTTGGTCTTGCTAAGATCTAGAGAAACCCTAAAACGGGAAGCTCGCCAAGATCCAGAGAGAAGATCAAGATATAGAGTTCAAACTGATGGGGAGAGGGAAGATTGTGATCCAGAGGATCGATGATTCCACGAGTAGGCAAGTCACTTTCTCCAAAAGAAGAAAGGGTCTCATCAAGAAAGCTAAAGAACTCGCTATTCTCTGCGATGCAGAGGTGGGTCTCATCATTTTCTCCAATACCAACAAGCTCTATGACTTTGCCAGCTCCAGGTTTCTATATTCCTTATTGAATCCCTAGATCTTTTTTTTTCAAAAATATAAACAAATATATATGTATGCCTATATCTATTAACACACGAAAAGTATATATGTACACGTACTTATATGTAATGTCATGTATGGGTAATGTGTTTGCTTGGAATGGGCTGGATTGTTTTAGCAAAGAAGGGTGAAATTAATTCAATGAGATGTGTTTAGCTGTGGGATCTGCTCATTTGTTGTGTACTATTTTGTGCATCTGCATCTTTCTCATTTCAGTATATACAAGGTGGTGTATATATATATCCTTCAACTATAATTTGGAAAGGAAATTAAAAAAAACTAGCTAGAGAAGCTTACTAGTTTAATAGATGGAGAAGATAATTTCAAGGATAGTCATGGCTTATTGTGTGTGTGAACATGTGTGCCATTGTGTCTATCTAGATCGCTGGACATATGTATACATATATGTGTGTGTGTGTGTAGAGGATACATCAGTTACATCTGGAGTAGCATCATGTCTTAGCCAAATTTAGATATATCTGGGAAGTAGAGGATATACCATATATATATACTCAAAGCTAAAAAACAAGTACAATGTTGAAAAACTAAAAGTGATTAAAGGAATGTACGAGATGATCACCATAAAGTGGTGAGTTTTACTCACAAACTTGTATATAATATATTAGTTTTGACGGAACGGATCAGATGTCTCTGTATTTTAACTATATACCACTATATCAAATTTTATGCTGTATTTTGGACTATATATATTATAAATTTAACCTATATATCATCATAGATATATATGTCATGGAAAATAGCTTTATTAATGAATTTTGAGTTTAATATAGGTATTACCGGAAAAAATGATAATGTGATTCGCCAATTTGCGATCTTGACCTAGCTAGTCACTAGAGACAAAGTTTTGAAACTCTATATATATGTTACTTCCAAATGTGAATGAATATTAAAAATACTTTCTATTAATATATGTGACGTATAAATCATGGCGAATTCCATTTATGAATGATATACGCCTGATGTATATATATATATATATATATATATATCTTATTTTGTCTTATATGTTAACAGGCTATATAAAAATTGTGAAATATCCATAAAGAAGTGAAAGGGTTTTTGTTTCCTTTCATATTAAAAACAGAACTATTGTTTGCCTACAAGGAAAATAACACTACAAAACTATCTATAATTTCAAAATACTGAAATGAACAGTATGAAATCGGCTATTGAACGATTCAACAAGACCAAGATGCAGGAGCAGCAACTATTGAACCCTGCATCAGAAGTTATGGTACGTTTACTATAAAAAGTCGCAAAACACACAATAAAGATCTTAATCATGTTTGTGTTATCAAACTTGAGTTTGAGAGTTAACATGTTGATTGTGTTGCGTGTTTGTAGTTTTGGCAGCGAGAGGCCACAGCTCTAAGGCAAGAACTGTACTCATTGCAGGAAGCTCATCGGTATGCATACGTACTTGTCTTCTAAATTGTGATCATCAGCAGTTAAGGGTTTTAGCTAGGCTAAAAAAATAACTAGTATTTTAATTTGTGGATTAGCATTGGTCCTTTCTCACTTTGTCATTGGTTATCAACAAAAACTCCCCTCATATTTATATAAATCTATTCAGCTAAAAGTTTTTTTTTTTTGGTAAAATATTCAGCTAAAAGTTTTCGTATCATGAGTAATGTCTTGTTCTTCTAGCCACCACCTTTTCTGATGATAATATTTTTTACATTTTGAAAAATCTCCAAATACATATATAACAGCAAGGATCTATATGTCTCTAATGTTTATATGTGTATTTATGACGACTGTGTAAACATGTAACTAAGAGAAAGAAAAATATATACATGCATAAATCACAATAAACTTTTTGTGATGAAGCAGACAACTATCGGGACAGCAATTAAATGGTCTGAGCGTTAAGGAGTTGAACAATATAGAAAGCCAACTTGAAATGAGTTTACGTGGAATTCGTATGAAAAAGGTAATATATATCTCTCTGTATGTACATGTATGTTTACACTAGCTCGTTTTCTTGTAGCTAGTGTGGTGTTTAAATTTTGATGATAGACTTCCAACAAAAATAGATCGATCTTAGAATAATGAAATTCATTTTTTTTTTCTCAAATTTTGCAGGAACAAATTTTGACCAATGAAATTAAAGAACTCACCAGAAAGGTCAGTACGATTTGTGTTTGTGAACAAGCAAACTGTAAATATTTATGTTTGTGTTTACATGTGAAAAGTAAGAGATTAATTTTTTCCTTAATAATACAAATCTCTTTTGCAAACTGTATAAATTACGTTTCTGAACAATCAAACTGTAAATATTTATCTATGTTTTTGTTTACATGTTAAAAGTAAGAGATTATTTTTCCTTAATAATACAAATCTCTTTTGCAAACAGTAAACACAATTATCCATGTAATCATGGCATGCAAACAATTTTTCTTCCTTTTTTTTGTTGCGAAAACTTTCTGATGGTATATAGACAACAACAAAACTTCCCAATGCAACTTTCTTTTTTTCCAATTCGCTTTTGCGGTTACAATAAAATTTGTTGTTTCATACAAAAAGAAACTGAATATGTTGTGTCTAACTATGAGTGTAGATAAACTCTATTCCCGCATGTAACCACATATATACAATGTAACACATGTGAACTATATTCTCATTTCTAGTTTTTTCAGGTTCTTATATATTATTGTTTCATGTTATGCAGAGTAATCTTGTTGTTCATGAGAATCTTGAATTGTCCAGAAAAGTACAAAGGCTCCATCAAGAAAACGTGGAGTTACACAAGAAGGTATAACAAAGAATACAAGCTTCATTAGTTACTTTGCGTTGAAAATAATAAAATCCTATAATTCAAAATCTCCTAGACATATGTTTCCAAGTTACAAAAGTGGTATTGTGGTAATTGATGGTCTTTCAGGTTTATGCAGTGTCAAGCAGAAATGAATTGGGAATTCTTGATACAGCCGATGGATCCCATGCACAGGTTCAGCTGCAGCTGAGTCTGCCTGAACAATCCCATTATGAGACCTCATCAAATAGCTAAGATCATAAAGCGTGTAACGACTTGTTCGTTCTTGATCCTCAAAACCCTTCAAACTTATATGTATAACTCGTTTATATATATTTAAGTATGTTTTCATGCAGGAAAAGTTTGAGAATATCTCATGTGGAAGAACAAACGAAAGGTTCGATTTGTATGATACATATATATATATATATATATAATCTCAAGGGAAAGCGATAGAGTTCTTTTAAGTTTTCTCAATTGGTTTGAAGAATATAAATAAGACATATGTAAACAAAATATAGTTCGACAGGGTGTTCAATTTGAGTTTTCGGTTTGATTGCAGTTTAACTTGGTTTCTTTTTTTTTTTAACACAAACTTATTGCAGTTCAACTTGTTTTTGGTTAGTTTTATTTTTCAATTTAATATTGATTTGGTTTGAAATACTTCACCTAGGGTTCAGTTTCTATTTAATTATAACTTTAAAATCCCTAATTTAGTTGAGCCTGCTCCGAATGGAAGAATACAAAAAACAGTTCCCAGCAATTAGGTTTGAGGATGAAACCACGAAGGAGTAAAATAATTTCTTAAGTTCAAACTACAAAACTGATTGTTGGAAGTGCTTAGATGTGCATACATAAATGGATGGAGAAATCTGGCACAGAAGAAGAGACTGAAGGGTTTGGTTAGGAAACCACATAGAAAATTGTGATAAATAAAGTAACATTCAATGTTTTGAAAACCGCATTAAATACTGATTCGGTATAGAAACTAGTTAATTGGTAAGATCGGTTTAACTAATCAAATCAAATTTTTTTTAAACGATTAAATACATATAATTATATATTTACACTATATGGACTTTATAAAGTAGTTATGCATATGATATATTTCATGTTCTCTTTTATTAACTAGAAAAATAAACAATAAGCATAAAGCTAACTATATATATAGTAAACAAGTGAATGTTATATAAATTGTTATTGATAAAAACCAAATGATTGACCGTTCAAATTATCGTATTTATTATTCTTACAACTAAAACTCCAAATTTTATGAATACTGCAAAATAAAATAGTATATGAGACTCATTTTTTTTTACATTTTTTTAAGAATATAATTAAATAGAAAACCGGTTAAATAGGGATAGTCAAATACTGATTACGAAATATTAAATTTTAATAACAATTGAAAACACATTAATTATATGTTGTTTTTTTAGAATCAGAGTTTGAATTTGACCCAAACACCAATTTTATCGGTTTTTAGTCAGTTTTACTAAATTTTTTCAAATTCAGATTTTTTAATTGAACCGAGCTCGGTTTCTTTAATGAGTCATTGTCGAACCGGTTCGACCGGTCCAGTCTGGTTTTCAAAACACTGGTAATGCTCCTTCCATTTCACACTAATTGTAGTTTTAGAATTCAAAATTTGTAAAAGAAAGAATCCACTTTCAAAGCAAAGTAGTATGGCTATCTGCCTATCATTGTGCTACCATATGCATGATCCATTTGAACTTATTGATTATCTTCTTCTTCTTTATGAGCATATATATAGACTCAACTAATCCACTTAGCTTAGCTTATCTTAAGTTCAAAGACTAGAGATTGGTTGCAATAGTATTTCTTTTCTTTTTTCTTTTGGTTGTAATAGTACCTTTGTTCGAAGGAGAACCAAGAATTGCTCAATCTTTTAACTGATAGTGACATTTGAATCGAACGAAAAAAGATTGGACACTAAGCGCATCATTATCTCTAAGGCCATAATTATTTCAGGTTTCTTAAACTGAGTTTCTGAGAGAAAGTTAAGAAACTATTTCTTAGTTTTCTTAAAAAAAATTAAGAAACTGTTTCTTAGTTTTCTTAACAAAAATTAAGAAACTGTTTCTTAAAACTATGAAATAAGAAACAGTTTCTTAATTTTTCTTAAGAAAACTAAGAAACAGTTTTTTAATTTTCCCTAAGAAACCTATCTTAAGAAACTTGCATTAATCATGCCCTAATCCAAAAAGGGGATTCTTATTTATTTTTTTTAAAAAAGATTTGTCTGATTTAAAAAAAATAATTAAAAACAACAATCGCGGGCCGTCACATGTCAGTGGAGCCCGTAAACAGTGCAAAAAACCCACCAAAATCAGCTTTTATTTTGCATATGGAAGAGATGATTCTTAGAGTACCCTCAAACTAAGGTTCTTAGAGGGTGCTTAGAGGGTTGTTTAGTGGGTGAGACCCACTAAAACTCTAAACACCATTGCTTATTGTTCCTAAATAAGTAATGACTTTTGTACTGTTTACGGGTCCCACTGATACGTGACAGCCCATGAGTGGTTCGTTTTAACTTTAAAAAAAATCATAAAAAAATAAAAATAAATAAATACCCATTTAAAATGGTAGGGTTGATGATTCTCTTATACTTTTTGTGGGAGTCATGCCACAAAAAGTGATAAGAATCCTTTAAAGGGATAAGGGTGCTCTAACGCAACATCTATAACGATAATTAAATCGAACTGGCCCACTAAATACAAATTATAATTTAGCCCCTTTAGTTTCTCTTTCTTTCATAAAGCACCCGTCTCTTCTTCTTCCATCATAAAACAACAACCTGCGAAGAAACAAAGGAAGAATCTGTGAGGAGACTCTTGTTCTCGAGCTAGATTGAATCGAAAATGGCGAAAGCAGGAGGAGGAATCACGAACGCAGTAAACGTAGGAATCGCTGTTCAAGCAGATTGGGAGAATCGAGAGTTCATCTCCCACATCTCTCTCAACGTTCGCCGTCTCTTCGAGTTCCTCCTCCAATTCGGTAACTTTCTTAATTTCTCTGTGTTGGGTTTCGAGTCTCATTGCTAAATTTAGAAACTTTTTAGGGTTTTATCAAAGAAGGATTGATTTGTTGTGATGGGTTTGTTGAAAAGGTTGAAACTTTATAAGTTTTCATCTACATTTGGCTCGAACCATGAATCTATGCTTTATGTGTGTGTTTGTTTGTGTTTACAGAGTTGACTACAAAGAGTAAGTTGGCATCTTTGAATGAGAAGTTGGATCTTCTGGAACGTCGCTTGGAATTGCTTGAGGTCCAAGTTAGTACCGCCACTGCAAACCCTTCCCTCTTCGCTACCTGAATAGCCAACATTGTCTGAGCCTTAATCAGAAGAACCATCTTTTGTTTTTAATGATTCTTTATCTCTTCTTCCATAGCTGTAGTAGTTAACTCCACGATATGAACTCTGTATCATTTTTCTGCCTCAATGCAAAATCTTTTCATTACTTTCTCATCTCATCGGTTGGGTTTAAGTATAGTTCATTCTCCATTTTCGTTACAAGGTCTGTTACGTTATTGCTTGTTAATGGTTTCTGAAAAAATATGCTGCCGCTTGTGATCGAACATGTACCGCTTGTGATCGAACATGTACATGTTTAGGTCGCTTGTGATCGTACACGTACAGGTTCAATTCGTTATATAAAACAGTCTTTCACATGATGGTGAGAGACTAATGATGTCTTAATCATTAGAGGTAAAAGTCGTTAGTCGTTACAGCTACGTGTCTCTTGTGCTCACTTGTTTGATTTTTCTCTTGCACATGATGTTAATATTTGATATGCATATATAATAACTAGGCCTTATGCAGTTGATCTCCTTGGATGGGTAAAGAGAAGGATCATGAAGTGGAGTGGCTTTAAGCACAGAAAATAGAGGCAGGCGTCGACTTATTTTCTGCAGCTAAACAACAGCTTCAATTCCTCGAAGCTGTTGATAGGAACCGGCTGCTCTATGACGGCCCTGCACTTGAAAAAGCCATCTTCAGGTTATATCTTCTTGTTGTGATTGCATCACAAAGTAGATTCTTCTTTTGTGTGAAAGAAGTGATTTGTTGAGTTCAGGTACAGTGCTTTTTTTGGCTTCCTTTGCTTGCCAAATACTCATTAGTGAAGGGCCTTTAGTTCCTCCTCTTGACTGTTAATGGATCTGGGATTGCCACAGGCTTAATCCAGTAAGCTAAAAACGATATATAATGTCTTATCTTCGTTCCTTGTTGGATGTTTTTGAGAATTTTTTGCTCATATCTAGGTGAGGTTTAAGTCTGACTGTGAGCAGTATTACGGGAGAATACTCAACATGTCTGGCGTTGCCTCTTGTGTAAATGGAAACTGCAAACTCAAAACTGAAGATGTATGGAAAAGATTGTATCCCGAGGAGCATTATGAGCTAGACCTGGATAAGGTACTGAATATGATCTTGTTTTTCTACGAGAAGCTGTTGCAAGATATAAAGGGTTTCTTTATATGATTAAGAAGAAAGAGAAAGGTCTTTGGAACGTTCCCCACTTATGATATTGACCTTATCTGGCACACACATTAGCTCCACCCTGTAGCTTACTGTAATGACTTGGTGATGCTCGTTGGTAAGGTATTGGAACTCGATACTGGTTTTTCTAACACTACTGCTCAATGGGAAGAAACATTTGGTAGAAGATACTGGAAAGCGGGTGCCATGTATAGAGGCAGTGCACCTGCACTCTCACAACTTCTCCTTCATGTTTCTGATGTTTTGGCCAAAGAAGTAACTCCAAAAGATGATTTAATCCAAGTTCCAGAGGTGGAAGCAATCCAGGTGGTAGTTTCTTTTCTCATATACGCTTTCTATTTGCAGAATGTGATTCTTTTAAAAAGACGTGTAGGTTCTCTTGGAGATCATCGAGGTTAGAAACATACGTGATGGACAAAATGCTTATATGGAAGACCTTTGTTTTGTGGACACCTGTCCTCAATGCACAGACACGTTTATACATATATCTTAGAACAATATTATTGCAGGGTTCTTAATCGGAGGTTCTTAAGAACAGTTAAAGACTTATTTCTTAATTTTTAACTGAAAAAGTTAAGAACGTCTCTTATCTAAGAGGCGCCTTAACTTTTTCAGTTAAAAATTAAGAAACATGTTCTTAACTGTTTCTAACGACCTCCGCCTAAGGACCATCAATAATCATGGTCTTATGATCGCGTGCACCCGATTTTCTTTTTTTTTCTTCCAGAGATTCATGCTTGTGACAACATGTCGACAAGATAGTCGTCTTATTAAACAATAATCCTACGGCTATGGCGAGTAGTTGTTAGTTTGTTGGAGCATTCCCAATTGATTATAGTTCTGGAATTTTTAAAATATACATTTATGTAATGTATTATTAATATGAATATTTACTTATAAAAGTTTTAGTTTTACGAAAAAACGATTTTAAAAATTTTCTGTAGAAATATTTAAATTTAGTTTTTAAAAAAAAAAAAATTAATAATTTAATAATTAAATATTAATATTAATATATACAAATATATATATATTTTGAAAATTTTAAAGTTAAAAATTTTCATTAGAATTACTCTTAATTAGAACATCTGCAGTGTTGATCTCAACTTTATACTAGTTTTCAACAAAAACGTTTTAAAATAAAAGAAAAATATAGGTAAAAGAAAAAAGAAGAAGTATAGTTCTTTTCTAAAGAAATTTTGATTCAATTATAAGAGATTATCTTGCAAATGTGTCACTTAATAACTAGTGTAATTATATTTCTATTTAAATTTTATTTGTTTAATTTATTTATATTATAATTAAATAAGGAAAAAATAAGAAGAAACTCTCACTATTAATATTATTCAATATTAATAAACTATTACAACAACTTTATTCTGTAAATATTTCTAGTACGAGAAAATAGTTTTAGTAATATACTATAGTATATTATTTAAATTGTAATCCTAACTATAAATTATGATGCATGTATCTCACCTTTTCATCTCAACTTAAATATAAAAAGTCGGTCTAAGTTCCCAATATTTATTTAACCTTTTTTATCTAAAAATTGCGGGTCGACCCTCGCCGACGGTTAAAAGGCTCGAGAGAGAGAGAGGCAGCTCGAGAGGAGACCTCTCAATTTCACTCATTCGTTTAACCAAAAATACAAAGAAAAAAAAAGAGGAAGCAAATCTTTAAAAAAAAAAACAAAAAACCTAATTTTATATATATTTTCCTATTTAAAAGAGATATGCGAGGTAGAAAGATTGGGAGATATGCAAAGATGGCGCATAATAGCAACAGCCCTTTTTGCATCTGGGTCCTTGGGTTTCTTTTGTTTTCCTTTTTATGCCTCACAAAACCTAAAAGCCCACGAGAGAGCGTATCCCCCTCTCTTCCTCTCCTTTTTATCATCCCTTCGCCGCTTCCTTCTCTTCTCCCAGATCCACACAGCTCTTGGCTCCTTATCGCTTTTTTTTTTCTCTCAATTCGAAACCGCCAGATCTCATCGATTTTTCGTCGAATTTCATCGATTACAAGTCAGATCCAGGTAATTTTTGATCAGATCCATCGTTTTTTTGATGTTTTTGATGGTTTTTGTTTCTGTGAGATCAGATCTGGTGATTGATTTATATGTTTTTGGATTCGAAAACGTTTCCTGGAAAATAACGTGTTTAAAATCGATTTTGAAGGTTTTCTTCGATCCGTTTGATCCATGTTCTTAGCGTCGGATTCATCTATAAATTTTTGATATTTTTTGTTGGATCTGTTAAAATTTGAATATTATGTGGATGAAAGTCTGATTATTTAGATCGTTTTGTATCGATTTCTGATGAATATTCTGAAAATTTGTTTTTTTTTCATCTTTTTTTTTCGTATTGTAGATTTGAAATCATTTAATTTCTCTTTTATATCATAGATCTAGTTTCTTAAGTCTCTTGTTTTTAGATCTAGATCCAGGTAATTTTCTTAAGTCTCTTGTTTTTAGTTTGTGTTGATTCATGTTATTGACTTTTGATTCATCTAAAAGTTCTTATTTTTTTGGTTTGATCTGTTAAGATTAAGGTTTTCTGGAAACGAGTTTTCTGGGTCAAAGTTCTATTATTTAGCTTGATTTCTATCGATTTGTGATGAATAGTGTTCGTATCTTCTGATTCTTCATGAAAATTGTTATTTTTCTCATAAAGTTTCTTACTTTCGCTATAAATCTGTGGATATCGTTTGCTTATCATAGAGTTTCATACTTTAGCTTGTTTTTAATGCAATGGATGTATTAATCAAGTTTTTGTTCACAGGAGTGTGTTAATTGCTAGCAAATTTTCCAGCGAAGATGCAGGGCTATGAAGAAGTAAGATTGTCTCTGTGATGTTGTTGAATTGGTATTAATCTTGATGTTACATCTGTTTAACAACATGATTGGCTGCTTGAATTGCAGGACCTTGACGAGGAAGCTGGCTATGACGACTATTACAGTGATGATAATGGATTGGATGAGTATGAGGATGATGAAGAGGAGGAAGAAGAAGAAGTACCCCCAAAGGAAGAGGTTGAGTATCTTGAACTGCGCCAAAAGATTAAGGAATCAATCAGGAAAAAATCAGGCGGTGGTAGTGTTCATGCTCAATCTTCACAAGACAGAAGAAAGAAACTACCTTACAACGAGTATGTTTTAGTAATTAATCAGCTTTTCTTTTACAAGTTATTACAACTTCTAATTAGGCGAGTTGTGTTTTTTTCTGCAGCTTTGGTTCCTTCTTTGGTCCTTCACGGCCTGTGATCTCCTCAAGGGTTATACAAGAAAGCAAATCCTTGCTAGAAAACGAGATAAAGAACTCTAACCAACCTGTATGTTGTGCTTTGGTTTTCTTTTTCTCTTCATGTTTTATCGCTTGAACTAATGGACTTGTTGGTGGTGTGCAGAAGAAAAGACTTGCTCCAGCGAGCAGTTCTGGAGGTAAGAATGTGTCACATGAGAAACGGCCTAAAGTTGTGAGTGCTACAAGAAGGAAAGTTGAGACACTAAAGGATACAAGAGACTATTCCTTCTTGTTTTCCGATGATGCGGAGCTCCCTGCTCCGAAGAAGGAACCCGTGTCTCGAAGAGCTTCCTTTCCTAGTTCCGGTAGGTAATGTCTGCTGAAAAACTTTGTTTTCAGATTTGTTTACATACCATTTTCATGGAGATAACTTATACAGGGTTTTTGCTGATATTCAAGAGGCTCGATCTGCTCCATCATCAGCGAGACCCAAACAACAATCACAAGCTATCAATGGTAGAGCTGCTCAAGTTCCACCTTGTGAGGAGAAGAGACCCGTTGTTTCAGCGAATGGGCTTCCAAGACCAAGACCGTCTTCCTCTGGTAGCCAAATGAATCATTCAAGACCGTCTACCTCGGGCAGCCAAATGCAAAGTTCAAGACCAGCTTCCTCGGGAAGTCAAATGCAGTCGAGAACTGTCTCAGGGAGACCAGCTTCCTCAGGCGGTAGCCAAATGCAGAAACCAAGACCGGCTTCCTCTAGTAGCCAAATGCAAAAGTCAAGACCGGTTTCCTCTGGTAACCAAATGCAGCAAAGAGCTGCATCCTCGGGAAGCCAGAGACCTGGTTCCTCAACAAACCGTCAAGCACCCATGAGACCACCAGGTTCAACAATGAATGGCCAATCAGCTAACCGAAATGGCCAGCCAAGTTCCAGATCAGAACCTCAAAGATCAGCTCCTACGAAGGTGCCAATGGATCATAGGAGGCAGATGAGCAACAGCAATGGAGCTGGTCCTGGTCGGACAGTGTCCACATCAAGACCTTTGCCTTCTAAGCCCTCGTTGGAGAGAAAGCCTTCCATCTCAGCGGGTAAGAGTTCTCTTCAAAGTACTCAGAGACCGTCCTCGTCAAGACCAATCTCATCTGATCCAAGGCAACGGCCGGGAGAACAGAGAAAGGTCCCCCGTGACCCTACCACATCCCGAATGATCCCAAAACAACCAGTGCCTGCCTCAAGACAGCAGGTATATAATGGTTTTTTTGTCATGGTTGTCTTTATCTCCTTTCATTATTAGCTTAGGCATTAATTTTATGAATGAACTTTTTACAGATGATGAGCAAGAGACCGCCACAGCGTGATATACATGATGATCGGAGGCCAATGAAGAAGAAGAAGCCAATGTCAGAGGATGCTAAAGCATTGAGCATGATTAGACAAATGTTCAAGTACTGTTTCGAACTTTCCCTTCATCATTACATTTTCAAAAGTTTTTTTGTTTCTCCTGACACTTGTGGGTTTTGTGTTTCAATCTCTCAGTACCAATCGTTATGCTGGACGTGATGATGATGACAGAAACATGGAAGCAAACTTTGACGATATCATGAAGGAAGAGAGACGAAGGTACATTTCAATATTGTGATCTTGAGCTTTTCATTCATTTGTTTGTTCTTTATATATATTTTCTTAATGGTTTGTGTTGGATTTGCTCAATGCAGTGCGAGAATTGCAAGGGAGGAAGATGAAAAGGAAGCGCTTCTGATCGCACAAGAAGAAGAGCGAGAGAGGCTGAGAAGGATTCGGAAGAACCGTTAAAAGTTAGAAGAAACCTTTTGATCTTTTGTCTTTTTATATTTTATGACTTCAGATTTTCTTTTTTAGTGGTTCTCGTATTTAAATCTCTTTGGCTTCTTGAGGCAAAAGAGTTTTAACTTTTTTTTTTCTTTTAATTGTACAATTAGTGATTTTAATGGTTCTTTTAGTCACATTAAAGAATAAGAATGTGTTCGTCCTTGCAATGGTGTTAATAAGAGTTAAAAAGACAAGCGAACATATTATATGGTTCAATAGGATTATTTGATCACTTTGTTCTGTTGTAAAAGTAGCTTCTTTTACAGGACATATCAATCTAGGTAGTAATCTTGAAGATGGTGTATTGTAATCTTTTTTTTAGCTTCTTATTAGATTACTCAACTAACTGAAACTACTTGTAAAATCAAAAAGAAGAATACCCTATTGTGAAATATATAATAAATCGACAAATACGATAAATGTAAATTTCTTTGGTTAATGACTTGATGAATGTTGTATTGGGGAAGAATTAGAAAAATAAACCCATATTATTCAATTTTTTTCTCGTTCAATCTTCTTGCTAGTAACTCCACCTTTCTTGCCTTTTAAAAAAAAAATCTTCACCTTTCTTTTTGCCTTTAGGCTCTACACAGAAGATGCTGAAACAAAGTGATTTTTCTTCCTTGAAATTAAATACATAGGTGTTAGTGAAACCATTGTGGCATTGTGTAACACTCGCTGAACAAATTGACAAGGCCGACCCAAAATCATATGTGAAACATCCACTGGTACCAAGTTATAATATACTCCCTCTATTTTATATTAAGTCTCATTTAAAAAAAAATTTTGTTACAAAATAAGTGTCGTTTTCGACTTTCGATATAAAATTTATTAATTGTATAGTACAATTTATTTGTTTATTGGTTGAAATATGATTAGATATATAGGTAATATGTTTTTAATAAAAAGATGTAAAATTAATAATTTTCTTAATCCGTGTATAAAAAATAAAGTGACACTTAATATGAAATAGAAGAAATATTAGGTTTTGATACACTGATTCTATGTTGAATTTCACCGATAACAGGAAAAGACCCTCATAACCCTGATAAAATTAGCCGACTCCGGCCGGTGACGGAGCCACTTTAGAGATGGGGTCGACTAACTCCTATAAAATCTATAAAATTTGACATGTAGGCTCATATATAATGTTTCAGCTATGCTGAACTGGTTAGAAATTCTCTTTTTGACCCCTTTGTTTTGAGTTCAAACTCAAATATATTCCTTCTAACTATAATAAATCAATTATGACCCCTATATGGAAGCTTATTTCTACCATTCACTATAACTAACCGGAATCACAATTAAGAAGAGAATGAAATATTTAAAGTTAGAAACAAAGAAATTAACATATCAGAATATAATATCTGCAAAAGAAAAAAAAACAGATATTCAAAAGAATAGTAATCAGATTCATAATCTGGACAGAAACAAAAAAAAAAGGATATAGATCACTCTATTTCTGAAAGGTTTGTAATGAGAGAAAAGAGAGATGTCCATCTATCAAACAAATTTTGTATAATTTGATATATGTTGTTTTGGAAAAGATTAGAAAAGTATTGATGGATTGGAATTGTATTATTAACATAATCAATAATATTTTGAAAACATACATATAAATATGAATATTTACAAATAGTTAAATTATAATAATTAGTTAATATTATGTTTTCATTTATGGGAAATTGTCAAAATACCAATTTTCTTATACTACTTTTCAAAAATACATTAATCACTTTTATCCTTGTTTTTAAGAGGAAAAAACACACTTATAACTTTAGGGTAAATTAATATAAAACTTAGGGTTTAGAGTTAAGGAGTGGTGTAGGGTGGGGGTAGGGTTTAGGAATGTAAAATTTAGGATTTTAATTAATTTTAAAAAAATTTACCTCTAAAAAAATGGTATTTTTGAAAATGTCTCTTTAACGAAGGTAAAAATGAAAAGTGGTACAACAAAAGTGGTAAACTTGAAATTTTTCCGGAAATGGGAAATTGTCAAAAATACCACTTTCCTTGTACCACTTTTCAAAAATACCTTAATCATTTTTATTTTTTATTTTTATATTAATAATACTTGAGAAATTGCCAAAAATACCACTTTCTTGTATCACTTTTCAAAAATACCTTAATCACTTTTACCCTTTTTTTTTAAGAAAAAAAACACACTTACAACCCTTGGGTTAATTAATCTAAGACTTAGGATTTAGAGTTAAGGGATGCTGTAGGGTGGGGGTATGGTTTAGGAATTTGAAATTTAGAATTCTAATGAATTTTATCCAATGGTCATTAGGAGATCGGAGTTCTTACCGGAGATCAACATCCAAGGAAAAAAGACGATGGACTCCACAGAGACAAGGCTGCTCCTCTTCATACCAGTTTAAGGGACTCCTTTCTACCGTGTAACTGGTGATTACCAGATTTTTTCTTTCCAGTGGGAGTCCACTAACCAACAAACCAGTTCACAACCACCGGAAACAACTGTACAAGGACCGGCAACAACGAAGTAACACCATGTCTAACAGAAGACTATCTGCCTCTGAAAAAGGTAAAGGGCTAGCGACAGAACCCTACCAAGCTCCTCGAACAGGCAGAGTGCGAGCCCAAGCACCTGATAATGCATACCTTATCCAGAAGCACTCACTCACGATTGTTGGACGAATCACTAACCCCTCTGTGCAAAAAGTATGGTCTCTATTATCCTTTTTCACTGAAAAATGGAGTTCCGGCTCTAGACCGGTGGGTTCGGACCTTAGACAGGGGATGTTCCAGTTCCAGTTCGATAATGAAGCAGACTTGCTAGCAGTGCTAGAGAAGAGACCATATCACTTTGCAAAATGGATGATCATAGTCCAACGCTGGGAACCGTCAACAGCCCCGGACTTCCCAAATTTAATCCCTTTCTGGATTAAAGTGCAAGGTATACCTCTACATCTTTGGACTGAAGATACAATCCGAAGCATTGGCCAAGATATTGGAATCTTCGAAGAAGCGGACATATCCACACTAACTGTAAGAATGAAAGTCCAAGTTAACGGACGACTACCGCTACTGATGAGTTCAGTAATCGAATACCCAAATGGAGATGAGATTACAACAAACCTTGTGTACGAAAGGCTAGAAAAGCACTGCTCGTATTGTTATCGTTTAGACCACGAGCTTAGAGACTGCCTTAAAGCTAAAGCAGAAAAAGAGAGATGCAAAGCCATGCTCAGGATAAACCCACAGACCGTTCTCAGGCTGCCAGTTCTCCGGGAAGAAGCTCCCATTCACAGACGCTCAGAAATGATGGCCAACAAGAAATTGAACGCCAACTCCCTAACTACAGACAAGGGCAAAGTTACAGGGATATATACAGAACTGAAACAAGATACAATAGGGAATCCTATGGAAAAAGAACAGGAGATCGAGAGTCCAATCGAAGGAGGTTCCATCCATACTCGCAGACCCAACGTGATCACCGATCTTCCTCAAAAGCTCTCTCCTCCCAGAATATGGTTTACAGAGAGATTCACAGACATTCTCAGGCACAGAGTAGACCCCCTCCTCCACAACCACATTTGCCACCGCCCCGAGTTAGAGAGTTGTCCAGGCCTAGAGAGAGAGCGGGATTTCCGATCGAGGAATCTAGCGCATCCAAGGGGGCGCTCTCCAATGCTGCACAGGAACAATCATGCCTGCGACAATTGGAACTACCACGCGAAGCGATCAATGAGGCACTGGGAGAACTTCGGGATGTTATGAACCAGTATACATCTTGTGCTGATCCTTCCGAAAGTGCAGCGAGAAAAGAAAGACTGCGCCAACTGAAGAGAAGGGGCAATTGGAGGAAACGGCATCGCAAATGGTGCTGGCCTCCTTAACAAACCAGCCACCCCCTGAACCAGAAACTACCAGGTTGGTTAGTCCTGAGAGAACACCGGCCCTCCTACGCCTGGGTAACGGGACCACAGTAGCAGGACCATCTCACAGTAAACATGGGGATTCCCATGTGAGCAGTAGACAACGTACCACGTCCAAGGACTCAGAAAACCAGCCACTCTGCAAAATGATTCCCGCTACATCAAAGCGGAAAAAGACGGATTTTCAAAATCCGTCAACTCACGGTCCTTAAAGATAATAAGCTGGAACTGTCAAGGTTTGGGGACCTCCTTGACAGGCCAGAGACTCCGGGAAATAAGAAAAAGCGTCAACCCAGACATCATTTTCCTTATGGAGACCAAAACCCCAACGACGTCGTCTTGAAAAAATTTGAGCATCTAGGCTATGAATATTTCGATCTAGTCCCACCCTCGGGACACGCGGCAGGAGGTCTCGCTCTCTTTTGGAAAGAGGAATTAAAGCTAGAAGTGTTAGATGCCAATGCGAACCTCTTTGATACTAGTATCGAGTTCGAAGGGAAATCCTTTTTTGCCTCTTTTGTATATGGAGATTCCAATAAATATAAAAGAAAGCTTCTTTGGAACCACTTGATCGACTTGTCCGAATCTCGGGATGCACCATGGTTTATAACTGGAGACTTTAATGACCTGTTGAGTGATGGTGAAAAACAAGGCGGACCCGCCCGCCCCGAAGGCTCGTTCTCTGATATGCGAGTGTTCTTTGCAGAAGGAGATCTTTATGATCTGGCACATTCGGGTGATCCTCTATCGTGGCGAGGTCAGCGTGGAGAACACTTTGTCCGTTGCAGACTTGACCGTGCAGCTGCCAACTCTAGGTTTGCTGAGAGATTTCCAACAGCCTGCTGCAGATACCTCACGTATGAAGGATCAGATCATAAGCCGATCCTTTCAATCTTTGAACCAGGAAAGAAGAAAAACAGAGGTATCTTCCGATACGATAGAAGACTGAAAGATAACCCGGAGGTTACAGAACTAATAAGATCTGCATGGACCGAGGCGACAAATCTATCAGTTTCTGAGCGCATCACCCTCATTCGAGGAGTAATATCCCGATGGAATAAGGAGAACCAAACAAATAGCCGCCTTCTTATTGAACAAAAAAGACAAGAGCTGGAAGAAGCACAATCAAGTAGGGTGAATGATACTCTTCTTATCCAACAGATTTCAGAAGAGTTAAAAACTGCCTACGTCAAGGAAGAAGCCTATTGGAGACAGAGAAGTAGGCTCCTGTGGTTACGTTTGGGGGATCGGAATTCTGGCTTCTTCCATGCTACTACAAAAAATCGAAAAAGGGCTAACACTTTGGCAGTGATCGAGAACAATGAGGGAATCCCAGTTTACCAGGAAGGACAAATTGCACAGGTCATAGTGAGTTACTTCCATACTCTATTCACAACCTCGCCGGGAGAGAGAAAGGAAATTGTAGAAAAATCTCTTCAGCCGATTATCACACCAGCAGAAAATGAGAGTCTAATCGCCATACCAAATGCTGAGGAAATAAAAGCGGCCGTGTTCTCAATTCACGCAGATAAGGCGCCAGGCCCGGACGGATTCTCGGCTGGGTTTTTCCACACCCATTGGGACTCCATCGGTAGTGATATAGTAAAGGAGATTCGGAGTTTTTTCGAAACCAGTAAACTACCATCGAAGATTAATGAAACCTTCATACGGCTAATCCCCAAGGTTCAGAGCCCAAAGACGGTGGCTGAGTACAGACCAATCGCACTCTGTAATGTATATTACAAAATCATCTCAAAGATCCTCACCAAAAGATTACAGCCGCTCCTCCCGACGATTATTTCCGAAAACCAATCTGCGTTCGTCCCCGGAAGAGCGATATCCGACAATGTTCTAATCACTCACGAGGTACTACATTTCCTCCAAACATCCCGAGCAGAAAAGAGATGCTCTATGGCGGTCAAGACCGACATGAGTAAGGCCTATGATAGACTTGAATGGGATTTTATCCGGTTGGTATTTGAGAGATTGGGATTCCACTCTCGATGGACATCGTGGATTATGGAATGTGTTTCTTCTGTTACCTATGCCTTCCTCATCAACGGCTCGCCTAGAGGAAGAGTTAAACCGAGCAGAGGCATCCGTCAAGGAGACCCTCTTTCACCCTACATTTTCATCCTATGTAGTGAAGTGCTTTCGGGGTTATGTAACAGAGCACAAGACTCAGGCACTCTAACTGGAATTCAAGTGGAACGAGGAAGCCCTCGAGTCAACCATCTTCTCTTCGCGGACGACACAATGTTTTTTATCAAAGCAACAAAGGATGATGCATTGGCACTGAAATCAATTCTTCAACAGTACGAAACGGCTTCCGGACAATCTATCAACACAAATAAGTCGTCCATCACCTTCTCTCGTAAAGCTCCAACTCCCCTAAAAGAGTGCCTAAAGGAATGCCTTCAAATCCAGAAGGAGGGGGGGGTAGGCAAGTACCTTGGCCTTCCCGAACATTTTGGGCATCGGAAACGAGATCTGTTCACATCAATAGTGGACAGAATAAAAGTAAAGGCAAATGGTTGGTCGAATAGGTTTCTCTCCACTGCCGGCAAGCTGGTCATGCTCAAGAGCGTCCTAACCCCCATCCCATCCTATGCAATGACATGTTTCAAGCTGCCTCGATCTCTTTGTAAGCGCATACAGTCGGTAGTCACAAGATTTTGGTGGGACGGGAAGAGCGGTAATAGAAAAATGTCGTGGGTTTCTTGGACAAAAATGACAAACTCAAAGGCCACTGGCAGACTGGGCTTCAGGGACTTTGAGAGCTTTAACGATGCCTACCTAGCTAAACTCAGCTGGCGAATCATCAACAAACCGACTAGTCTGCTAAGCCGGGTTCTGCAAGGGAAATATTGCGGTGACACATCCTTTCTCCGAACCCAACATAAAGCTGCGGAATCGCATGGATGGAAGGGTATTTTAATTGGCAGAGATCTAATATTGAGTAATGCAGGATGGGCGGTCGGAAATGGTGAATCAATAAACGTTTGGGATTACCCTTGGCTTAGTTCCTCATCTCCGCTACAACCCATGGGGCCAGCCCCGGAACATCTGTCTGCCTTACGCGTCAAACAACTTTTGCTACCATCTGGGACAGATTGGAACAGAGAGTTAATACAACAGATATTACCCCAGGAGGAGGAGAAAATTCTGAAGCTGAAACCAAGCAAAACAGGAGCCCCAGACAAGATCATATGGCTGGGAACAAAATCGGGTGACTACTCAACAAAGCGGGGATACCACAAGGCTTTGGAAATTAATGAGAACATGACAGGCCTCGGTAGTTTCAGGGACCTGGATTGGATGAGAGGAGTCTGGAACCTGCAAACCGCTCCAAAAATCAAGTTGTTCTTATGGAAAATCTTTCAAGGAGCTCTCCCAGTAGGAGACAGTCTGTCTTCAAGAATTCCAAACTCGAATGGAAGCTGTAAAAGATGTAACATGAATGAATCCATCAATCATCTGTTTCTGCATTGCGATTTCGCCTACAAGGTCTGGGACTGGCTCCCTTCTCCACTGCAATTGATACTAGGCTTTTGCCTGAACTGTCCTCTGCATGGCTTAACCTCTGTAACCGTGTGAGTCTCCCACCATCGGGAGTGGCTCTCGGACCCCTGGCACCTTGGATCTTGTGGTCCCTATGGCTAGCTCGAAATAACAGAGTGTTCAACAACAAAGAAACTTCCCCAACAGAAGTTATTACCAAAGCTACTGCCGCAGCTCAGGAATGGCTAATGGTGCAAAAAAAGGATCTCTCACCACATAGTTTCCCTCCGAAGCAGCGACCGCACTTTTTACCAAACTCAGTCACCCTTCACTCAGATGCGGCCTGGAAAGCTAGTGACCAACGAGCGGGGTTAGGATGGGTGATAGAAGAGGGGGTACAGAAGTCAAATTTTTTATCCCACTGCTATTTTGTCAGCTCGCCCTTGATGGCGGAAGGACTAGCACTCCGGGAAGCGATCTCATGCTGCGTCGACAAGGGCATCCGGCGGTTACAGTGTAAGGCTGATTCTCTGCAGCTAATCAAAGCCTTAAATGCAGAAGCCCCTCTTTCAGAGATATATGGAATTGTTTCCGATATTTTAAATCTCTCTTTGTCTTTCGAATTTGTATCTTTTGGATGGGTTCATCGATCTGTAAACAAGGAGGCCGATGCTTTGGCTAAGCAAGCCTTGTTAGATGAACCTGGTGTATCTGTTCCCGCAAACTTTGGAGTTTAAGTTAAATGAATCTTTGTGTTACAAAAAAAAGAATTCTAATGAATTTTAAAAAAAATTGCCCCTTAAAAAAATGGTATTTTTGAAAATGTCTATTTAATAAAGGTAAAAATGAAAAGTGGTACAAGGAAGTGGTATTTTTGAAAATTCCCCAAGATAATTAGGTGAAATTGAAAACGTTCAACAACTTTAATAGCCAATCATCATAGAACACATTATTATTATTCCTCCTATTAGTTGTGTATCAACTAGTTACAAAAATTACCTACAAACAAACCACATCATGTTTTTTTTTTCAGCAGCTTCACTGGAAACATTAAGAAAAATAAATTCAACAACTCCCTTAAAATTGGTCTTATGTTTCTTAGGAAATTGTCAAAAATACCACTTTTCTTGTACCACTTTTCATTTTTACCTTAATCACTTTTATCCTTATTTTTTAAGAGGAAAAACACACTTATAACTCTTGGATTAATTAATCTAAGACTTAGGATTTACAGTTGAGGGGTAGGGTAGAATGGGGTAAGATAGGGTTTAGGAATGTAAAATTTAAGATCCTAATTTATTTTAAAAAAGTTTAACTCTTAAAAAATGGTATTTATGAAAATGTCTCTTTAATGAAGGTAAAAATGAAAAGTGGTAAAACAAAAGGGGAAATTTTTAAAAATACCACTTTTCTTGTACCACTTTTCATTTTTACCTTCATTAAAGAGACATTTTCAAAAATACCACTTTTTTAAGGGACAATTTTTTTAAAAATTAATTAGAATCCTAAATTTTAAATTCCTAAACTTTACCTCCACCCTACACCACCCCTTAACTCTAAACCCTAAGTCTTAGATTAATTAACCCAAGTGTTATAATTTTATTTTTTCTTCTTAAAAAACAAAGGTAAAAGTGATTAGTATATTTTTGAAAAGTAGTACAATGAAAGTGGTATTTTTGACAATTTCTTAAACAAAAGTGGTAAACTTAAAATTCTCCTATGTTTTTTTCGGAATTTTGCAGTTTGTAAACTAATTGACTGTTAGTAATTTGTTATCCTTTTTTTTGGCAAGTATCTTTTTCTTTTCTTATGATGAAGAAAATACTTGTAAAATGTAAAGCCAAACAGACTGGTCCGGTTATTAAAGGTTATCCTAGTGAGAATCCCAAATTGTTATCTCAATTTAGGGATTTTTATGTCTCTATAACTAAGAAAATAAAGTATTTTTATATAAAATATAATGAATTAAAATTTAGTTAGAAATAGTTCAATAAATTATTTATCCTTGTTCCTGAAAGAAGACGGCCACATGCATTAGCTCACCCACTCAATTGAAAAAAAAGAATGAATAATTGTGCATTTCCTAAGAAATAAGCCATATAAAAAAATCAACAATTTAGTACTTAAAAATTTATAAATGAACCCATCAAGACTTTGTTTTGGTTAATGATTAGATCATTGTTAGGTGAAGAGCTGAGAATTTCAGATGAAACAGTACTCTCAAATCCAAAGCATATCCAGGAATAATAGGCCAACTTGATCCTGAATCCATCAACCAACACATGATGACAGGAAATATATAAAAAAAATTATAAACGATAATAATAAACTAATTATACCCCCTACGTATTACCAAATGGCAGAAGCATATCATAAGAGATTCTTTGTTGTTCTAAGAGACCCTTTTGTCTCTTTCTGTTTGTTCTTTTTCGTTATAATTTTTTAAAACCTATCTCCCAAATGAAGAATTATTACTTAGGAAAAGAAAAATAGATTTCCAAATCCAGAAATGTGACTTGTTTATCCAAAAGTCTTTTTTAACACATTTTATCCAAAACTCTTTTTTAACACATTTTATCCAAAACTCTTTTTTTTAACACATTTTATCCAAAACCCTTTTTTAACACATTTTATCCAAAACTCTTTTTTAACACATTTTATCCGAAACTCTTTTTTAACACATTTTATCCAAAACTCTTTTTTTAACACATTTTATCCAAAACTCTTTTTTAACACATTTTATCCAAAACTCTTTTTAACACATTTTATCCAAAACTCTTTTTTAACACATTTTATCCAAAACTCTTTTTAACACATTTGATCCAAAAGTCTATATTATTGATTCAAACTCGTTTATATATATTTTTTAAAAATATTGGCGTCACAAAACATCAGCCCTCTTCTTTTCAGAGACGCTGCGTCACTGTACCAAACAGAGCCAATATGTCAACATAGTCAGTTAAAATTAAAGTTACGATATATTAACTTTGAAGCACACATCTATACAAAAACTTTGAAACATACAGTTAAATTAATGCTTACATGCATATAAAGGGGTTGTTAGTAGAGATTAAATTTTTAATGATTTTTTCGAATTATTAGAGTCTAGTGTTATTTTATCGATTCTCACATTCTCACCAAAATCTAGTGTTATTGGTATAATAATTTATAATTTTAAACAAAATCATTTGTTATTCAAAATTTTTAGATTTTAATGATTTTATAAATCTTTTAAAGTTGCTGTTATTGGGAGTTGTATTCATAACCTTTTAATTCATGAAACAAGATTTGAAGAAGTAAGATTTGTTGATTTTAAAAGTTAAGAGAGTTTGTTGATTTTAAAAGTTAAGAGATTTGTTGAATTTAGAAAGAATTGTAGATAATTTTGTATATTGTGAAAATCTAGGAAAATAAATTACAATAATGATTTGAAGAATTGAAGAGATATATGTAGTATTCTTAAAATCTTGTTGTATGAGTTAAATGTTTAAGAATACAACTCCCAATAACACTAACTTTAATAGATACTAACTCTAATAAATTTATAAAATCATTAGAATGCAATTTTTTGAATAATAAATGATTTTGTAAAGAATTATAAAATCATTATCTCAATAACAATAGATTTTAGTAAGAATTTAAGAATCTATGAACCAATAACACTAGATTTTTCAAATTCTTACAATCATTATAAATGTAATTCCTACTAACACCCCCTATATATATATCCGTTAGATTCTTAAAATAATGATAACAACTTATTTACATAGTTTTTACAATATATAATATTCTCTACAACTCTTTCCAAAGTTAACAAATCTATCAATTTTAAAAATCAATTAACTTTATATAAATATAATTCCCATTAACACCCCAAAGTTTTTATTTTTAGATGACAAATTAGATTTGGGCCGAACCTAATTATCAACTCTAACCAAAAACTTTATATTTTCTTTGGATCCAACAGTAAATCTTGATGATACATGTGAAAAATTGATAATTTATCCTTATATATTAATTCTGGAGCATTATAACATCTTTTGATGGTCACATATCATTACTACAATGATTATTAAAATCCTTAGAAAAATAGATTGGTCCATCTAAACATATATTACATTATTATTAAATTAATTAACAATTTAGTTAGTAGTTTATAAAAAACTATTCTTTTTTTAAATAAAAGCTACATAAATACCTAATGTGGTTAACAAATATATGACAATCGATAATTTTGAATAATAAAGATTTGATAACAATTTTTGTATCCTCAATCATTTTTTGTTTAATTTTATATTCTTAACAAATTAAACAACCACTTAAGCATATAATAAAAAATAGATTTTTTCTTATATGCGATAGTATGAGTTTTTAAAATGATTATAAATTAGTAAGACTATTAGAAATCCATACTGAAATTTTTGTGAACAATAATTTTTTTTGTTACAACAAGATAAAATGATCAAAAAATCATATAAATATGAAGTCTTATTTAATATATAATTCAGATTATATATATATAATACATAAACATGTTAATTTCAAATTTGCATTGAGTAATTAGCATCAATTAAAAAAATATTCATATTAATAAAAAAATATTTTTGTTACAGCAAATATAAAATGTTAATAAAATCATATGAGTACGAAGCCTCAATTAATAAATATTTATATTAAAATATACAATATATCTATGTCAAAATCATTTAATTTTAATTATATACCATATAAAATAAATAAATAATTATTTTGTTTTTTACCAAAAAAAACTTATTATAAATAGAAAGAAGGATTGTTTTTATTTATGTTCTTAATCTAGTTTAATTATATACGTAATAGACACTTGCTTATAATTAATGTTCATTCTGCGTAAGCGCGGATATCAAATGTTATTTGATTATATCACTTCAAAAATATAATTCTTCATATCAAAGTAAAATGGTGAATTATAACATCTGGATGTTGAAACCCAAAATAAGTTAAAAACAATATCAACAAACATGACCTTGCTCATCAACCTTATATTGGTGGTCCATGGTTATACGCTTGGAGACTTATGATATGATGGTTGAACGATCAAAGTTAGTATTTAACGATTATTAGTATATAAATTTCACCGAGCGTGGATATTCACCTAATACTATATTATTCTAGATCTACATTATCAAGCTAAACCCTTAATTTTTTATTTCCCGATAACTAGATATTTTTTTGGTTCGATCCAACTCTACCTCTTGATAATAATGTTAAATATATTACTATTTAGGACTTCTCTAATGCAATTCCATTTTTCTTTTATATTTTAATTTTAAATAAAGTAATTCTATTATATAATTGAATTTAATCCAATGGCAAAAAAAATATTTTTCTATATTTTACTGTATTATAGAATAATTTTATTACTATTGTAGCAAATTCATCTTTATAATATATTTTATTTAAAAATAAAATATAAAAGAAAAAATAGATTTGCATTGGAGATGGTCTTTGTGCAAATAAATATTTTTCCCTGATCACTAAACCAACTACCCTTGGATGATAGATCAATAGAAATTGATTATGCACCTTTAG
The DNA here is from genome assembly GCA_905132765.1 of Moricandia arvensis. Lineage (NCBI taxonomy): Eukaryota > Viridiplantae > Streptophyta > Magnoliopsida > Brassicales > Brassicaceae > Moricandia > Moricandia arvensis. The sequence goes on along the minus strand of CAJHQP010001152.1, from coordinate 37,278 downwards.
GTAGTAGGTACTATGGTTGGGCATTTTATCGGCTGATTTTGATTCAATTCGTAATTTATTTCAGTTCCAAAAAAATCTGGATATTTGCAATATTCGGAACAAAGAAAATATTAAAAATTAATATCCGTTAAAAACGAAGCAAATTACAATACTAAAAAGTTTAGAGTAGGATATTCGTTCCGCTCTGACTTTATACAAATAGATGTATATCTTTATTAAATACAATTTTAAATGTATAATTTTATATAATTATTATTTTAACATATAATTTATTAATTTTATTTATAAATTAATTACAAAGTATTAAATTAAGAAGAAATATATTCTTTTGTAAGACTACATTTTTCTAAAAATCTTATGATTTACAAGAAAATTAATTAATTTTAAAATTTTATGAAACATATAGTTTCACTAATTTTTTTTTGTTTTATATTATGTAAATTATATTTAAAAAAACTTGTATAGTTTTTTAGATTTGTATTGAACAAATTGGATGAGATATCCGTAAATATTCGTAAATATTTGAAGTTTTTTTGAATATCCTTAACCAAATGAGAAAAAATAACATTAAAATACAAAACAAATCACAAATAATTAACATTATAGTAGTATTTGATCTTTGTCCACCCCTACTAAGTACCACATGTTACTTTATGTAAATATAAGATGAGTATTACACATTGCAATCTGTTTTCCTCACGTTACACCAGAGATACGGATCCATCATTACTATTTCATATGGAGATTTGGATCGTGAAGATTAAAAAATGTTTATACCCTAATTATGTGGAGATACATATACGCCCTTGAAGATTTCGACAATGAATTAAACAGTTAACTTACTGTAATAACATAATCATTATATTTGTGTCTTGATTTCACGATTCTTCCATCGTGGGGCGAGGTAATAAAGGGATCAAGAAATTAGTTGTCTCTTGTCATTTCTCAAATATAAGATTATCGCATTTCTTATGAAAGGTTGAATACTTCAACACTTCTAATAAAATTTTATACCTATATTTTACATATAACTAGGGATTAATCCGCGCTACACGCAGAACTTTATTGATTTTCAAATGTTAAGTATATAATTATTCTTTTAAATAATGTATTTTGAATTGTATTTTTTTTATATTAAAATTTTTGTATTGTAATGTTTATGTGAATATATTTTGTGATGTCTGAATTTGTGTTGTTCGTATATTTAACCGATATTGATATTTAATAATTTATTGCTTTCTAAAAATAGAAAATAATGATATATCAAAACGTATCTAATACTTGTTAAATGATAGTATAATGTATATTACAATATTTATATGTAAATGACCATTTGTTATTTTTATTTTAAAAATTTAAATTATTTTTATTTAACAAAATTATTCATATATAATATAATAATTTAAGTCTAGAAGATTAATATATATATATAAATTATGTAATTTTAAAAAATTAATTTAATATATTATATATCGAATAACTGAATAAAATATGACTTCATTATCTTGAAAATTAAATATAAATTGTCTTCATGTTATATTCACCAACTCCATCACTGAGATTTATAACTCACTATGTTTTTTAAAAAACTCTAGTTTTAAATAATAAACGAATTTAATAAATTAAACTATAATGTTTTTTAATTGAACTCTCTAAGAATTCTTTTTAGCATAATATTACTATTAGTCAATTTAAGTTATTTTAAGCATAATATATGCTTAACAAACTTAAACTGCATTTACAATAGAACCATCCTAAACCGTCAAATAAACCAAGAACAATACTAAACCAAGATAAACCAATACCTGATGTGAGAAAGAAAGTGTTTTGGGATAAACGCTTGAATGGTTGTTGATCGTAATGGTTTGATCATGCAAGAGTTAGTATGAATATTAACAATAAATTATGGATTAATTTTAAATTTGTAAGAATACCTTTGAGTTTATGAGGATTAATTGAACTCCCATAAATAGGTTTGTCTTTTGAAAGTTGCATGCTTCCCAACAATGAATCAACTTAACAAAAAGTTCGTTGTTACAAAAATCTATTTTAAGGTCATCAAAGGCTTTCGGGATGGCAAGAGTTGATAGTAGAGCCTTTTTTTTGCTAGAGTTCTTAGTTTTTTTTATAGGTGTGATGTTGATGTTGATGGAATAATGGATTTTATAGGGACTTCTTTGATTTAAAATTATACATTTTTTGTTTAATGTGGTGTTTCCATTTTTATATCATTTATTACTTATTTATTTATTTTAACATTTTAATATAAAGATTTAATCTATTATCTCCAATTTGAAATTTTTACATATATTGTGTATTTCCGTTTTTAGACTTTCTTATATAAAATAGTGTATTTCCATTCCTTATAGTTTCTATTTACTTAATATCTATACTTTACATTTATAATAGATGTTTAAATCTTAATCTAAGTTTTTCATTTTTAAAAATGTGTGTTTAATTATTACTATTATTTGCTTATATATATTTATTTATATTCTAAAATTTATATTAATGTTTAATATAATATTTTCATTTTTAGATTTTTTTATTTACTTATTATTTATTTTTCCTTATATTGTGTATTTCTATTTCTTCTACTTTCTATTTACTTAATATCTAGTTTTACATTTTAAGATAGATGTTTAAATCTTAATGTAATTTTCTCCATTTTTTATTGTGTATTTTTATTTCTTATACTTTTTATTTACTTAATATCAATATTTTACATTTTAAGATAAATGTATAAATCTCAATGTACTTTTTCTTTTTAAAAAATATTTATTTACTCATATTATATATTTACTTAATATCTATATTTTACATTTTAAGATAGATATTTAATGCTTCATGTGCTTTTTCCATTTTTTAAAAAAATTGTGTATTTACTTATTATTATATATATAATTCGTGTATTGTATATTTATATTATTTAATTATTATTTATTTTTCCTTATATTATGTATTTCCAATTCTTATACTTTCTATTTACTTAATATATATATTTAATTTACATTTTAAGATAAATATACATAATAAGATAGATGTTTAAATTTTAATGTATTTTTTCCATTTTTTTAAATGTGTATTTCCATTTCTTATACTTTTTATTTACGTAATATCTATATTTTACATTTTAAGATAGATGTTTAAATCTTAATGTAATTTTCCATTTTTTTTTAAATTGTGTATTTACTTATATTATATATTACTTAATATATATATTTTATATTTTAAGATAGATATTTAATGCTTAATGAATTTTTTACATTTTTAAAATTGCGTATTTACTTATTATTTTATATTAATTCATATATTATAGATTTGCCTTATTATATATATAATTTATATATTATATATTTACATTATTTTTCTATTATTTTTTTTCTTATATTGTGTAAAACTATAATGTTTAATGTAGTATTTCTATTTTTTATGTTGTATGTTTAGTTATTATTTATTATTTTCGAAATTATATATAATGTTTTTTTATAAAATGGTAATGTTACATTATGGAGATGAGTCGTCTTTTTTTTTAGTGAAAAGTGATAATCTTACATATGTTTAATGTAGTTTTTCCATTATTTATGTTATATGTTTAAAATGTAAAATTATATATTATGCCACATGACTTCTTTTGAAAGAGGATTTCAATGTTGATGTGGATGCTTTATAAAGTCTCAAAAGGTCTTTTTATTAGTATAGATTAGTTTTCTTAATCTAATGACTATGTATGATTGGAGATAAATATCTTTGTTTTATATGGACGGATCACGCTTAGTTTATAATTTTCTGTAAAAAAACGACTTTTCAGATCAAAATTAGATCTTGAACTTTACGATAGCACTAGATTTTATATAAAACCTGAATTTTAGAGTATCTAGTTTAGATTTTCATTTTTAGTAGCATGGCCATATACCGCCAAATAAGAAATAGTCCAAGTATTACATGACTGAGATGAGATGTCACAGCTGGTTAATTTTGAACTCTCATCTATGATTTGGAATACTTAAAGGCTTGATTATTGCAGAGTTCTTAAGATCGGATTTTAGCTTTTTTAAAAGACATTTTTTAGTTTTTATTTAAGAAAATTTAATAACCATCTCTTAAATAAGAAAAATAAGAGACGTTTCTTAGCCGAAAAGTGTAAAAAAAGGTGAAATTATAAGTTAAGAACTCCACCCTAAAAGATCCGGGATAATTATGGCCTAAGGTTAAACTGCAACAAGAGAGCATACAACCTGAAAAAGGCAGCATACAATTTGAAAGTAAGGTAATTTGGCAATCAGAATATCCGACAGTTAAAAACGGACTATAGACATAACTTTTTATGCAGGATAAATTTTTTAAGTCCGGCTAGGATGGTTATTATTCCGGTTTGCGGATCCTTTTGTTTTGCTTTTAGATGTTTTTTAAAACTTTTGCATGTGTTCATATCTTAATCTAATACTCCACTGAAAGTAAGGATCTCTCAGTTTTATCGGAGCATGCTTGTTTTTTTAAAAGGAGGGTAACTTCTTCGTCTAACCAATGCAAATCTTGGAGTTAAGGATGCACGTTCTTCTTTGTGATTGAAAATCATTTGGAAAGTAAAGTGGTGGATTTAATTCAAAAAGAAGAGTTGAGGTTTTTGTGGAACATGTCTCAACAAATTTTGTCTTAAATCTTCCTTAGATAAATCTCAAGTCTTCATCTCCCACGATTATTGATAGTCTTTGAGTTTTATTATCTGCAAAAGGAGTAAAGAGGATTGTTCTCATGGCTAGATTAGGAGATCAATGGAGATGATGACTTGAATTTCCTTTTTCACCATCGGAATTGTATTTCCACGGCAGTAACAACGGAATTTTTGAATAGTAAACCAATCTACATCGGATTATGTAGATTTAAGTTAATATTATATACATGATGGAGATACGGGTTTACATCTTTCAAATTATGGAAAAATTGTGTGTATTTGTAATTATATGATATTTACGATGTGGAAATAAGTCGTTTATTATTTCTACCTCAACACACATGTAAACTATTTCTTCTCCTAAGTGAATTATATATTTCAAAATCATATATATATATATATATATATATATAATAGTAAAAACTGGTCAAAATGGCGAAAACTGGTGATATGATTCAATAGAAAACCTTGGAATTAATATTTCTCGATTTTTTAAAAAAATATTTCAAAAATATTCACATTTTTAAAAATTTTATTAGCAAAACTGCAAACATCTTTTTTGTAATTGAAAATCAAAAAAAAGTTCACCAGTCAAATATTATTCCGAGCCACTTACTCTAATAGTACCGTATTTATTCCACATAATGTATGAATCATAATTACACCATACCATATTTTTATTTTATACTGTTTATAATACCAAAATGGCGGTTACAATTGAGACCCTAAATGGTGCCGGCTGCAGTGCAAGATTATAAGTGTGGTTTTGGTAACCATAGAGCAAACAATGTTTTTTAAAAAGAACTGTAGACATCGGCGTTATTACAATTAAGGCTTTGAATAGTGATAGACCACACCGTAATACAGTGCCGTGAATAGTATCTTTACATGTATATATATATGTTTTTGTTACTATTAGAACCATACCACATTTTTTCCGTAATTATCTCATTCAGAGCTTAAACCCGCACAGCTAATTGTTTTTTTCCTGACTAGTAAGTAGTAACACACGTATAATTCCGCTTATTAACATAAATACGTCCCACAATTTTGGCGTCATTCACAATATACGCTGCATATAGAATACCACGGTTGCACGAGACACGAAACCCATCAAAAGAGTTAGATCTGTCTCCTCTCTTTTTTTTTGTGCACGTTAGATCTGTCTCCTCAATAACTATTTACAACCACTTTAGTTTCCTTGGTTTATACTCCCTCCGTTCCCGAAAGTAAGATTTTGTGGGAGTTTTTTTTTGTTCCACAAAATAAGATTTTCTAGAATTTTAAGGTACTTTTATTAATTAGTGTTAATGAATTGTATACTTTCAAGAAACATTAATTAAAAATACTTAAACTGTTTAAATCTTATTGGTCAATAGTTATTGGAAACTGCATAATAGAAATAAATAATATAGTTAATCATAAACATTAATTATGTTCTTAATAAACGTGTAAATTCTAGAAAATCCTACTTTCAGGAACGGAGGGAGTACCTAAAATCTAAAGGAATCATTGTTACAAAGTAAAGGAAAGTAAATGTATTTTAAATGATCGTTGTGAAACTGAATCTGACTGGCAAACCATAAAAAAGTTGTAACAATGCCATAATAACCAACAGTCCAACGCTATCGATAGAAAAATCAAAGGGAGATCTTAGGTTGGTGCCATACTTAATTTTAAACAACAAAGCAAAAACCTTTTTTTTATGAACAATGATTGGACCCAGCATTTGTTTGTGGACGAGTGTAAAATCTTTGTTTATCTCTGATAATGAATTAAATAGAGAGTGTTGTTTACAAACTATTCAAGATTTTATTGTTTAAATACATTCTTGTTGGCAAATGGCAATACATTTGGAAGATAATATGGTATTATTAAGTCTTCTTGAAGATTTCGTGATATTTTCTAACCCTACATTAATTTTAGTATTCGACCAAAATTGGAATATTATCTAACCATAAACTGGTTTGATTCTTGAAGATAATATGGTATTATTAAGACTTTATATTCTTTTGGCTTGTATTTGGTTTGAATTTGTTTATAGCATAAACTGATTATCTATTGAAATACGTATATACATATATATCAAAGTTGTTAATTTGTTTGGGAAGTTGGATTTATATTTATTTATTATGTTATGGTGGTAACAATTATATTTCATGTATCATATGAAAGCAACAACTTTTTGAAAAACTTACGTCTTTGCCAGTGCTGCACAGAGACAAATAGATACAACCCAACTTTGTGGACTTTAAGGAGTTAAAAATTATATTTTATTATTTACCAAAAGAGCATATTTAAAGCATATTATTGTCAATATAAGTCAACAAACTTTTTAAAATAAAGCATTTTCCAGTCTTATAAAATTCGGAAAATTTATTCACTATATCTCTTATAATTTTATTTTCGATCTTAAATCTTCATATTATGTAATAGATACACATTTGTTATGAAGATCTTTTAGAGTTAAATATCGATTTATCTATTTTTTGAATTAACATTACCAACCAATAATATCTGATTCTATTTGATTGCCTTTCACACGTACACATGACTTCAGAGTTCTATATATAATATATGTATCTATATCTATGTCAGCCATTATCAAACCCCAATCTCTCTCTCTCTCTCTCTCCTCTCTCATAAGAAGGTACGCTTCAATCTCATTTTTGTTAGACTTCAATTTCTTCGAGTTCTTTGAAGTTTTTGGACAAAACGTTTAGAATCCAAGAAAGTTATTGTTTACATAATTTCATTTTCTTTGTATAGTTAGTATTGTTTTTCTCTAGCTTACCTATTTTCAGATTCTTGATTAACTAAGCAGCCATAAAAAATGACCACGACGATGAACGTATTGTCTACCAAATGGACCTCCGAATTGGTATGTTTCTAAATATACATACATATTTATATGTCTATTTTTTTATCTCATGATGTTGTATATATTCTTATATATAATCATGCTATTTTCCCCTCTCTGATTGGCAAATTTTATGATTCTTGATTATTTGTTGTTTTTTTCTATAGGATATAGAAGAGTACAACATCATCCACCAATACCACATGAACTCACTCGTAGCAGATTTTCCACATACTCATTCATCTCTTGATGATACTACCACTTGTTATAACCTAGGTGCCTCTTGTAATAATGATTTGGTTGAAGAGAAACCTTCAAAGATCCTCAAGATCACTCAAGAATCACCAAATATACATCTTTATCCTTTTTCCAATCCTACTTCTCCACACCCTCAGCCATCTTCCAGACTTATTTCTTTCGAAAAGACGGGATTAAAAGTTATGAACAACAAGGCTTCAAACTTAACATTTAGCCCCAAGGAAGAAGTTGGATCACCAGATCTGATAAGAAGAGGGACAAAGAGGGATCAACCTTTAACTCGAAGCCCATCAAATGCTCAAGAACACATATTAGCCGAGAGAAAACGGAGAGAAAAACTTAATCAAAGATTTGTAGCTCTTTCCGCCCTAATCCCTGGTCTAAAGAAGGTATATATTTATAAAATATTTATAAATTGAATTTAGTTTCAGCTTGATCATGGACCTTAAATTTTTTTGACTGAGTCTAGATATGTTTACGTGCTATATATTGACATATTATATCATATATGTGTTTATAGATGGACAAAGCTTCTGTGTTGGGAGATGCAATAAAGCATATAAAGTACCTCCAAGAAAGTGTGAACGAGTATGAAGAGCAAAAGAAAGCAAGAACACTTGAATCAATTGTTCTTGTGAAGAAATCTCAGCTGGTTTTGGATGATAATCATCAATTATCATCATCTTCATCAGATGCAAACCGTGACTTTTCTAGCTTGAATCTTCCAGAGATCGAAGTTAGGGTTTCGGGAAAAGATGTTCTTATTAAAATCCTATGCGAGAAGCAAAAGGGTCATCTGATCAAGATTATGGGTGAGATTGAGAAGCTTGGTTTATCTATCACTAAGAGCAGTGTCTTGCCATTTGGACCCACTTTCGACATCTCTATTATCGCTCAGGTAAACTATATACTTATACAAAACTGTATATAATAGTTATAGCATATATGTTTTATTTTTTTTTGTCAAAAGAATTTTAGAGGAACTAAATAGGTTGAACTTGTTTATTTTGTGAATATCTAGAGCATGCATAGTCTGAGTTGTTTTTGATTATCATTATTGTTATGGCACACGCATGCAAAATTAGTATAACTTTGGACTTGGAAATCTCATATGTCAAAATATCTAAAGTATATTGTGTACTATTTTGCAGAAGACAAGCGACTTTGATATGCAAGTTGAGGACGTTGTGAAGAACTTGAGTTGTGGTTTATCATAGTTCATGTGAAGGGTTTCATATTCTTCAGAGATTTCTCTTTTCCAAGCATCTAAAGTTGATTTTCCCATAAAAATGGGTTTTAGTTGATAAATTTGTTGTATAAAGGTTCCTAAGTCATTTGTAGAAACCGTGTTATTGTTGTTTAAGTTTCTTAAAGGTACATATTATCAATGTTTAGTAGACGATTTTTTTCGCAGCTACTTGATTGTTTCTTGAGTTGTAAAGCATTCCGTTAGTTTGATAAATGTCATGTTAGTGGATATATGTTGAGCAGATCTACGAGAGATCATTAACTTAACTGAAAATGACTATTAAAAATCTTTAGTTCTATCGCTACAATGAAATTTATATTACGTTAGAGCATGATTATTGCACATACCCACCATATGGTATCTTAATTTTTCTTTTTCTTTTTTACTTTTTCTCAAATTTAAAAAAAAAAAAAAATTAAAACAAACTAATCGTATGCCGCCACGTGGCAATGGATCCACGAAACAGTGTAAGATACGGTTCTTGATCAAAAATTTTTAGAAGGGGTTCTTAAGGAAAGTGGTGGGACCCACCACTAAGAACCCCTTTAAGAACCTCCCAATGTTCATGCTCTTATGTGGTTTCGGACTTTTGAGAGATTACTTGTTTCACCCCCAAACCTCTTTATATTAATTAAAAATAAAGTTGAGCAGATTTACTCAACTGAACTTCTTTAGTTACAACTATTTTTTTTGTCAAACTTTAGTTATGAATATATTTTTTTGATAAGTACTAGTTACGAAATATTCTGTGATCATTACTTACTGTAAAAAATGGTTCAGTACTTACGATAATATTAGTTGTATTTTCCAAACCCGACAACCAATAAGCCATACCGACATAAAAATATATCAAAAATATGTATACTCTCTACTCATGATATTCTAATCTATAAGTGAAAAGTAGTAAAGAATAAGTTCTACGTTTTACAGCGAGGTACAAATTAAAAACTTAAAGTTAGGTAGATTAAATTTAAAAGTCAAAAAGCGGACAACTTGAAACAATCATTGAAGAAGTGTTTGAGGATCCTTTGTCGTTATTTCCTTGCAAGATAATTTGATTTCTTTTTAAGACACTGGTGATATTTCTGAAAGTATAGTAAAACTCATGATAAAATGTTATTAAAGTCCATCTTATCAATCCCCATCATTGTTTATTAATTTATGAAAACCTAATAGAATAATTTTTTAGTTTTAAATATGATAAAACTCACCCATTCTGAGAATGTACATACACATATCTACTAGAAAATCAAGGAAAAGGTAAAACCATACAATAGTCATATAAATATTCAAGACCTGGTTTCAACTAATTTTATTAGTAATTCAACTCAAGATATGACTTTATTCTCATCTCAAAGAAAAGAAACATAAGGTGAAAAGCAAAAGTAACAGGCCAGCAAAGACGACAATATATGGGTTATTAAATTGAATTGAAAACGTGGGATTCTCTTTGTTCTTGGAAACCGTTTCAGAAGAAGGTTCCTTGAAAACAGGTCAAATAAATGTGAATACTGAATAACAATAGCGTTCAATAAAGTCATTATAAACCTAACGCCAATCTTAAATGCATTATGTCCTAAGAGCATGATACTCACTACAGGGTATCTTAACTTTCTTTTTTTTACTTTTTCTCAGATTTAAAAAAAAAAAAAATTAAAACAAACCAATCGTGTGCCGCCACGTGGCAATGGACCTACGAAACAGTGTAAGATACGGTTCTTGATCAAGAACTTTTAGAAAGGATTCTTAAAAAAAGTGGTGGGACCCACCACTAAGAACCCCCTTAAGATATCCCCAATGTTCATGTTCTAAATACTGGGAAGACAAGGTTCCATTTCTTTTGTCAACAAAGAAGATAAATGTGACGTTTTCCCTTGCACCAACGCAAAAAATGATTTTATCTTTTCAAAAGTTGTCGTTTATTTGTTTCCATAACTAGTACGAGTATTTGAAAGTTGCTTGTTATCCATTTGTTACAGAAACTTTTTCAATGTGTCTTCTACTTTAAGTAATATTATAATGAAGTTGAATTTTTTTATCTAATTCTACTATATTTTAAGTGAAAATGTAATAGTAAATGGAATTTTTTTATATATATTTATAAAATGATTGTTTTTCATTCTGTTGTGGAGTGAAATTGATATATATATATATATATATGTGTGTTAACTATACTGTGATAGTCTGAGTTTTCACTGGATAAATAATTATTATGATAGTCTATGCCAACGATCGATTTTCATTTCGTGAAAAATTACTAGTTCTTCATGTGGTTAGATGATGTAGGTTTCTAAGTCTCATGTAAAGCATTCGGGTTTATCTATCACCTGTGGATAAATCTTCAGAAAATTAGTCGCTTAATATGACAAAAATGTATTTTAGAATCTATATATATAAAATAGAGTTCTCTCTCTCCATAGGAAGCCACGTCATCAATTTGTTCAAGGAGAACGCGACACGTGTCACCTTCACTCAAACCGCCGCGTTTCATTTAACTTATTCTGCGTACATGCGGGCTTCATATTTGTCTTGGGCCCTTATTTATTTAACCACACTTGACCAGTCCGTTGCAGTAACGCACCGTTTTGATATTAGGGTTGAGCCCCTCTTCTCCTCATCTCCCCCATTTGAGATCAACGCCCGACTTGATTTCTAAAAGCCTTGATTCGTCTTCTTCCAAACAATCAGTAGCCTCTTAAAGTACTTTTTAAATCCATCATCCACGATCCACATTCAATGCGATCTTCACACACGCAAGGCGGTGGAACTGCAACTATAAAGGAGTAAGCTTTCCTACCATGAGAACCACAACAGTATTTCTTCAAACCAGTAATCTTATTTTCATTAAACTGGCTAACGCAACAGTAATTTCTTTCTGATTCGAAGACCAAACGATGCTCCTCCTCCGTTCAACTGCGGTTGTTCCGTTTTTGGGAGGTCAGGAACATCCGACGCAGTGGTAAACTCATGGAGTGGATATGCTGCTACTGGATTCACAGGTTTGTTCTGCTCCTCTGTTTGATTTCATAGCTGGAATTTTCTTATTCAATTTTAACGTTTCCGTCGGGTTGAATCCTTATTACCAAGTTTTCCTGTTTAGATCTTCATTGACTTCTGTTTAGGTTTAACGTCAGTGAAGGTTCTCAGAGATATGAATATTGTCAGTAATTGGTATGTCTATGTAGTTTGGCGTTGTTTGGTTCTCGGTTCATCTTCTCATAGGCGTTAAAGCTTGGATTGATTCATCGTCGTTAACACATTCTTAGCTATTTAAACTAAACAACGATCACTCATTCAATGACTCTTATCCCTCATCCAAGCAGTGAATCTCCACCTATAAAAAGGTAAGCCTCATCCCTTATAATTTTTTTCTACAAAGCCGCAACTTCGGCCAGTAATGGCGGCGAAAGGAAATCTTGGTGGCAGAGGAGGGAGGGGGTGTTGGTGGTTTGGGTTGGTTTGTGTAACGGTTTCCTGCACCTCCTGTGAAATCTCCAATGGATGGGCTATAAACAACATAATCTGTTGGTGCTCATATCAAACGTGTTATTGAACTCTAATGTTATGTCATTCGTATATATGAAGTTTCCGCATCCTTCTTTCACCTTTTGTTTGTCATAATGTTATATCAGTCATATATGTGAAGTTGAATTTGATTTGGTTTTTGCAGACAAAACAAGCCTTTACACCAGATCAAATTAACTATGCCAAAATGTCCTATGATATGAGGAGGTTCTCTTACACGGTATAACTTTACGTTTGATTAGAGTTTCTTTTCTTTTTGAAAAACTATCATGCTGCTGTCACATGTCTCAGTGGTTGTTAACTCAAAAATAATGAACGCCAAGGTGAAAAAAATCATTTCTTATTACTTTATTGGCGCTCAGGTTTATATGTTTTCTGAGTCTGACAATGAAGCTGGTGCTGGCCAATGCTTCCTCAGTAAGTAAGATGCTCAAATAATAGTCTTTTGTTACACTGTAATCATAAACGCCTACTCAAACATGATACACATTATTCACCACATATTATGTTAACACTTATGGTTCTTATTTTAAAAGAACAGGTGTGGAGGACCCCTTGAGAGCAATGTTCCACATGTCAGCAGAATCTACACATCTTAGTTGAAGTAGTCCAAATTCAATTCTTTGCACAATAAAGTCATACTTTTGATTTGCTTTTTTGCTACTTTTGGTCAACTTTATAATGTTGCTACGACGACCCTTCTGAAGTTGAGTTACAATCATGAAAAGCAACAAAATGCGTGGTCTTTGGATTCTCAATGGTGCATGTAGAATAGTATTTAACTTCAGAAGATTATACAGAGACTCTTAGATTTTCGAAGATGGTACAATCAGTTTATGGTTACATGGTTTGAACCTCTCACACTAATAATATCTTTGTCCATTCAATTAAAACGAATCTCCAATCCATTTTGTCGCTATTATTTTTTGTATCACTGTAAAGGTAAAAGGTCATGGTTATTTTCATGAACTTTAAAAGAATTCAGTCATGAGAGGAATGGACTACTAGATTTGCCTCAAGGTTGTTTTTAATAAATGAATCAAGGACCATTTCTTATGAAAATCATTTAGGTATTAATCAAAGCACATGAATATAATATGTTATACGTCGTACTCTATTAATATAAATAAACATCAAAATCCAAACATTATTAAACTTAATATACATAATCCCTCCACACCTTAGCATTCTCAAAAGTCATAAACATTAATATACAATTTTAGAAAAGCTTATATAATACACACACAAAGAAAATATATAATTAGATCACCTATAAAATAGTGTTTTCTCTCATGTGAGGTTGTCATATCATCAAATATACTTACCACAAATTGACACTTCACTTTAATTTTTTAAAATTTGTAAAACAAATCTCATTTTTCACTATCTTACTATTTATACTAAATATACTAACATAATATTAAATAGTTCATATATTTTTAATAATTAAATATGAATTAAGCACAACCCAATTATGAATTTAAAATTTTAAATAATGTTTAAGTAAATATTTTTAATGATTAAAGATGATTTAAACCCAAACCAATTATAATTTTTAAAATTAATAAATATTTTAGCATAAATATTAACAAATATAAATTAAAATTTTGGTTAGACTAATATATTATATTATTAAATACTTTCAAGAAGTTATATTGTTTCCTTAAACATTATAATCATTACATCATATATTTTATAATTAAATAAATATTAAAATATTTATAATTTATAGTCATGTATCATTTGATATCACAATCCATAAAAGAAGAGAACTTATTAAAATTAGTATTCAAAAATTTATATTGTTTCATTAAGCAATATAATCATCTACCATATATATATATGTGTGTGTGTGTGTGTGTGTGTGTAATCAACTACATCATATATGTTATAACAAACTTTACATAGTTTTATAATTTAAGTAATATAGATAAACTAAAAAAATATGAATAGTCATTTACCATTTGATATCATAAATAAAAAACACCATAACTTATTAAAAATAGTATTAGTAAATTTAGTTATATTAATCTATTTGTGTTAAGATTTAAATTATCTATTGAAAAACTTAATGACCAGTTTTAAGTAAAACTTATACTTAATAATACTTTTAACATATATAAGTAAATAATTTTAAGAAAAATCAGAATATTAATAAATACAATAAAAAATTCAATATAATGATAATATATAGTAAATTATTAATATGTGACAAGCCATTTATATAAAATAAATTTAATGTCAAAATCATATTTTAAATATCGTATTAGTTCTTCAGAAACGATAACCCAAATAGCAAAAACCAAACAAATTATTGATGGAAGTCAATACAACATTTACAAAATACGAGCATTCATTTCACGGATTTTGGGTTGCAATCTTCATATGTTTAGCATTAAACGCCTTATAAAACTCACAAATTTCTTAAAATATATAAGACAACAAATTCTTCTCTAATTCGAATAGTACACTATCTAAACAAAAAAAACAACATCATTAAATATACCTTGAAAACTAAACAATAATTATTTTCTAAAAAAATTCCTAATTATTTTGAATGATATGGTTTATTTGATAATTTAAAAATATGTAAATCTTTCGACAGCAATGTGTTATGTTTTATGTTGGTTAACAATGATAGGTAAAGTGTATTTTCTACATAATGTAGAACTATAGATTTCAAAGAAAATGTAAAAAATAAAATAAATATTAGCAATATATATGAAACTTTATATGTTGAATATCAATCGCAATTCCAAATGATATCAATACTGAAAAATGTAAAATAATTACACACTAATTTTTTTTTTTTTTAAAAAATTAGTTAGATAAACATATGTTTTTAATAAAAATAATAAAATTGAATAATAAATATATTTTGAAATTAATTTTGAATTTAGAATAATTAAATATCTTTTTTTTCTTACTTCCCGCCCGTAGGGCGGGCCTACCCTAGTATAAAATAAAACGAAGTTAAAGATGTTTTAACACTGATCATACGTGAAATCAATATACGTTATATATATAGATAATCAAGGTTAGTTTACCATCCCTTAGAGTTATGAAGATGTTTTAACACTGATCATACGTGAAATCAATATACGTTATATATATAGATAATCAAGGTTAGTTTACCATCCCTTAGAGTTATGAGGACGGAAAAGACAAAATTGGAAGGTCCCATGAAAATGAGTTTGAATAAGACGACGATGATTAACTTAATCCGATAAAAGAAATGATTGGTCCAAAGACTCTAAACCAAACAATGAAATAGCGTATTAATTATTTCTAGTTGAACAATGAAATATTTTATTGATGATAATAAATTAACTGAAAATAAAATATGCTACTTATATAAAATGATATTCAATTAATCAATTATTAATTTAAATTCAATCAAGGTAAAAATTAACAAATTTGATATATATTAAACTAAGTAAATAATGTATAGGGGATGATTTCTTTTAAACATAACCCAAAATAAAGGTCAAACAAAAAATCATTCCCTATTTTATTTTATTTTATTTTTTGGTTTACACTTTTTACCTTAGAAGTTAAACTTAGTTAGGAACATATCATTATTATTATTATTTTTTTTTTGAAATATGTTGTGTTTAATCAAAGTTCGCATTCTCATCACTTATTTACAAAATTGGCTTTAATTTTAATATTATCAACTACCATTGACAGTTAAAACTAAGCTTTAAATGTACTAGATATCAATTTGTTCATCTTCTCATCTTATTTTTCACATACAAATCATTTATCTTGTATATCCTCTCTATTTCAACTTATAAACTCAAAATTTTAGATTTCAAAATTGCCTTCTCACTAAAAGTTACTCAAGTTTCATGATTATTGGTCAATAACGAGTGGATATTTTTCACTAAGAAATTTTTGATGCTTGGAGAAGGTAAGCAAGAACTCTCACCGGTCTATGTATGATATTCAAAATTTCTTGATATGTTTCACATAGAAGACTTCGTCAAAAGTCTGCTCCATTGTAAAGACTTCTAGAAAAATATCATGATGAATGCATAGGTTAATTTTGCAGTTAACCATTTTGTGAGTTTTCCAGATAAGATTTCTAGAGAAGTCGGTTAAGTTTGAGATAAAGAAAAAATATGTAATTTTTTATATTAAAAGAAAAATATTAGATTAAAAAGTCGGTATGGAAGACTTCTAAGAAAATCTACTCGAAACCACAAATATTAATTAAATTATAGCTTGGTGTAATTTCTGTTATGTCCAAAACAAAGGTAAAATTCACAATCAGATACATGATTTTCGGCCTGGAAGACTTCATTGGGAAGTCTCATATCCCAGAGGTTACAACATTTCCTTAAGACTTCTTAAAATTTTGATAATGCATTATAGTTTAGTAGATTTCTTCGAAAAGTCTCATAGCTCTAAATTTACCATACATTCTTAGAAAACTTTTTAAATTTTAAGAAACTTCGAAAAAGTTCTAACTGAAGTGTTAGGAGACTCTAGGGTTACAAGCCTTGGCATAATTCTATCGAGAAGAATTCATTGTCTTGAGAAAATTTCTTAGAGTTATAAAGGTAAAAATGGTTACATGTTTTTGTTTGGTTATTAGGGAATAATTATAATTTTACTACTATTCTAGATTATTTTTGCATTTTCTTGAATTTATATTTGCATTTAAATTCATTTTTTGGTTATTTTTGACAAATTAACCTATAATTAAATACTTTTTAAAAAAAAATTCTATAATATTTTCTAATAAATTATAAAATCAAAAATATATAAATAAATGTATACATAACTAAGATAATAAACGAGGTAAAAAGATACTAATAAACTAAATTATAATTCTGTTGGACCTAATTTTGTGCTGGGCCTGCTGGCTTATCAACGTCCACCACGTGAACATCAGAAGCATGGCCGATGTGCAACAAAATATTTAAAATATATAGTAGATGAAACTACAGTAACAAATTCAAATTATTAATAACTAAATTTTAGTAATATAAGAAATTTCATCATAACGGAAAGTGTACGTCAAACTTAGATCTCATAAGGCAATTCAGAATGTCCAGTTAGATGTGAATCTTTATAAGACAGATAAATTGTCAGTTGTAGTTATTTGTAATATTTTTCATATGTTGTATTTTGGAATAACATAATTATCAAACGTTAAAAAAAAAAGGCAAATCCCATGATGTTTTCTTACTGAAAATTTGCAGCGAATTCCATGATGTTGTCAGCTATAAATTTTATTTATGAGATTAATTAGGTTATTTTAATGTGAGTAGGTATAGAGAATGGTTGATCATCAAAATATTTATGATATTTTCGGCGGCATATCCCGTCCACACTGCACCACCAACCATACGTAAGTTACGTAACCATGCATACACATTTGTCGCACTGTCTATCATATTTTAAATAATATATATATACATATACATCATCCAAGTTTCGTATCAAGAAACTTGCTTACAAGATCTCCATTTATATAACAATTAAACTTTGAAAAATGTACTCAGTTATGGCTTCAGTTCAAGAGGTACGTTCGTACCAATGATTTGATTATAATATCGTTTTCAACGAGAAGATATACATGTACACACATACATGTCAATATCATAATAGTACCGATAGAAGCTTCCATAATAATCAAAGATTTGATATATAATTTTTTAGACATTTCCCAATCTGTTGCAACGACTTTAGAAGGTCGCTATCATATTGTTATTTTACTAGTAATTGTGTAATCACGTCTTTTAATATGTTTTCATATAGAAAAAATGTAAAAAGATATTCGAGGCCTTTAACAAAAAAAGAAGAAGATATTGAAGCAGTTTCAGTTCGATTTTGTTCGGGATATGTACTTTCGGACCGTATTATATAAATAGGCTAGCCATTATAAAGTTCACAATGGTTGAAAGTTAATTATGAATCTAATAGACTGATGATCAAATATTTAAAATAGGACATGCAGAGCAGATGGTCCGTCTAAAACAAATATTAAGTGGTCACTTAGAAAATAGACAGTACTTATGTAGTTATGTTCTTGGATTAGATGTTCCCTTATACATTTTAACCTCGTGATATTGAGAATACGTGTACTTATCTATGGTGTGTCTACCAAAGACATTCCAAGGTTAAGTCTGTGAATCTCGGATTGTTATTTGGCAAAACTCCAAAACCGTTATCAAGAACCTAACATTTACAATTTCCCTCAAAAACTAAATTATCATTACTTAACCAATTTAGATTTGAGTTTTCGTCCGTATGATTTACATTGTGGATCGTAATAGATAATCTTTTCATTTTTTGGTATTAGTCGGAAGTTATTTTAAACTTGGATCAAACAGTGTGGTAATTAGTCTACTCTGTAATATTAAGTGCATTTTCTTCGAAACCGACCGCATCAGTTGATAGGATTTATCAGGAAAAAAATGACCAAATATTTATTTGGGCTGCATATATTGCTAGAAGAACAAAGAAAAGAAAAATGGACATGAGCAAAAAATCATGACATAACCTATAATATAGAATAAAATTAAGACATTGAAGGCGGTTCGAGGACTTACTAGCAAAGTATCCTACTTATATAAGTTTAAGAGTGCCGAAGTAGATAGGTGTTAAGTTCAAAAAAAAAAAGTAGATAGGTGTTTCTTATTTTAATTTTAATTATGTAATATTATATAAATGTATTGTTTTATTTTAAATTTAAACTGAAATATTTTACAATATTTAATAACTGCAAATTTAATTAGTTATATAAACAAAAGAAATTGTATAAATACTAAATTCTTACAGTCACTTTTTATTTTTATTTTAATTACTTTTATCTTATTTTTAAAAGATAAAATACATTTATAACCCTATAGTTAATTACTCTAAGATTTAAGATTTAGAGATTAGAAGTGGAGAGTTTTGACCTCATAATAAATAATGTATTTGTAAAAATATCTCTATTAAAAGTAAAGATGAATAATGATATCAATAATATGGTAAACATGAAAATTTCCTAATACAAACTCAAAATATTTTGTTATCGATTAATGCAAAATAACAAAAACTAAAAAAAAATTTAAAGAGTAAAATATTTTCAGGTGCGATAATGGATTTCCATTTAAACAGTCTAATGTATAAATAGTAATCAACATAATCTTAATTTAATCTATAAAAATAGTTTAATTTTAGTGATATACGTTAGAGACTAACTATGTTCTTCGTCAAAGCCAATTGAGTAAGCGAATTCAACCTAGAAGAATGGTAATTAGACGAAACCAAGTCGGTAAAAAATACCTATTTCTTTCGATTTCAAAATCTTTCGTAAATTACACATTGTTTAATATTATGTTTTTTATTTTAACAGAGTAGATTATTCTTATAAAAATGTTCCCTAAATACGGCTAAACTGACCAAAGCAACGCAACTACAATATCTTTATGATAATTATTTTTATAAAAGTTCTGGAATTCATAACAAACCTAATTAGTTAACTAATTTAGACCGACGACCTAAATTGGGTCTAATATTATTCAGCCCGACTTCTTAAAGCCATTATAGAAACAAACCCGTTAGTTTAACCGTAGATACCCTGGCGTATAGTGATCAATCCATCAAGGCCCAGCCCGTTCCTCTTCTCTCTTTTTTTTTTTAACATGTTTCTACTAAGGGATTGTTACTGCATTATGTATTTTAAAGAGTTATAAATATTGATATTTTGTAATAATTCTAGTGTTATTCAGTTAAAAGTTTTCAAAAGTATGGTGTTTTTTGGATGGAGCATGGAAAAAGGAAGATGTCTTTTTGTTTTGTAGTAAAGAAGATTCTATTGATCGCATGATGAAAGTCATGAATATCCAACGAAATCTATCACCCTTTCATGCAGAATTTAAAGCTCTGGTATGGGTGATGCAGTGCATTAAGATCTTTAATGTGACAAAGGTGGTGTATGTAAGAGGCTGTTTTCAATTAGTGAAATTCTTAATTAGTCAAATTCTCAATTATTCAAGGTGAAGTATGTAAGAGACTGTTTTCAATTAGTGAAATTTTCAATTAGTCAAGGTGGTGTTTACTTTGACATAAGACAATAACTCACTACTTATTTGAAATAATTTAAGCGAAATAAGAAGTTTTTTTTCAATTTTTCAATCTACCATATTTTAAAGACAAAAAATACAATGACCGATAAATTTGCACTTGGTGAGAGGACTTGAGGCATGATTATCCCTTGGGATTTCGGGTTTTTTAAGGGGGTGATGTCCACCAAAAACCCAAAAACCACTTTCCAAAATCAATAAGAATTGGTTACTAAAGGTTTTTTTGTATTTTATTATTGAAATGAATTATTATAATTTAAAATGTGTAATTCAACTTTCTTTCCCAAATCTTCCTAGGTGAATCGTTTTTATTCACTCCTAAACTACCCTATAACCATGGTCGCACATCACATCTCACGAAGCTTCTCTTCTCGTTTAAACTTTAGCATCAACATCTCCATTTTTTCTTGTCTCGCTTATCCGTCTAACTAATACTATTCTGAACTGTTTTATGAAAGAAACGTCAAATGGTATTTTTTAAACTATAGTGAAAATCTCATGTAACTTTTTTTAATTAATCTGCTTAATTTGTTTTCACTGATACTCGATACCCAAATTTCGTGGTATAAAACATTTAATATTTAATCAGACCACTTCTTCTTTTCACAAAACATAAAATATAATAAATTTAGGCGGTTATTATCCTGATAAGATTTTTTTCATACAGCAACAACAAAGTTCAGCCATAAGAAGTAAAACATTATCCTTTTGCTCTAAAACGTTTGTGTCCACATGGAAGTCCATTTCAAGATTTTGATCGTCACATGTCAATAACAAATATGACAACTGACCAAAAGAAACCAAAGATAATATGGTACATAAAAGATATTTTGGGGAGAAAGTATGCAAAAAAGATATTTCAATACGTATCTTAATACATATAAGTATAGTATATATCAGTATTGTACATAAAAACGAGAAAGGGATGTGGAAGAAAGATACAAAAAAGTAAGTAGGATAGTGATGAAGCAACTACTGAAAGCGTGATAGAACTAATGATAACCGAACTTATGGTTTCTATAGTGCCATTCAGTTGATAACCACGTGTATTTATTAAATAAATTTAACCCCAAATCTATGTAAGAAAACCACCACTAAAAATTTCTTATTTCCGTTTCGTTTTACATATTATTTTATATATTATACTCATAAATTTTAAAAATATATTTATTTTTGTATATTTTCTATATAAAATATCATTATCCATATAAATAACCATACTTTATTATTAAAAAATAAATTGAAAAATAAAATTAATAAATTATACATAAAAATTTTAAAACACTTAGTTTGTTAGGAAATTTTTCTCTACAACAATATTTAAAATGAGACACATGGAATATTCAGAAACTATCAATTCTTTGAGTTTCACCCTAAAAAACATTGATCAATACAATGACCTACATACAAAACATAAATTTATGTTACACATTCAATTCTAAAAGACATTACGATAAACAACAGCTATTAAAATCAACCCTTAAACTCTTATTGATGAAAAAACAAATTTCAATAAAAAAACAACCACAGTAGAGTTTTTAGTATCAATTTAAATGATAATATGGATAATTTGTAAGTAATCATCACTATATAATCTAAATTTTTTATATATTAATAAATTTGTAAGTAATCATCATTGCATAATCTACAACTTTTTTATATATTAACCTTAAATTCTTATTAGTAATTATAAAGCGAATTTTACCAAGTGTAAAACGTCCTACTGGTAGTTGATCTTTCTCCAAAGGAAAGAAACGTTCAGGACCAATGGATGGGTTCAAATTCTTATCTCAATACACTCATGTCTTTGGTAAATATTTATTTTTATTAAAATGTTTTTTATCCAAAAATAACCGTAAAGAAAAATAGAAAAAATAGAGAGTTTAAATCACAGTCTTTTAAAACCATGGGAACAAAATCAAAGTGAGAGAGAAGATAATAGAATGGTGGCTGTTCAGTTGTTTAGCTGGAAGCCATTGATTCTTCTACCTTCACAAGCTTCAAGACATGACCATTTCACTTCTTTTAACAGGTTTTTAATTTGTTTTCCTCTTATAGTTTCAAGTTCCTTAGCTTCCATGGTTGTGTGTTTTACAAGATAGTATATATCTCTCAAAATTGTTACTCATTTATTACTTTGTTGCAGAAGATTGAGTTTACATTCTCTGCCTTCAAGTGGTATTGATTCTTTTAGATCCCGAGGTGAGGAGGCTCTGAAACATATTCCACAACTCAATGTTATTCTTCTCAACAATAATTTCAATATTACAGGAACCTTCAGAGTCAAATCTCAAAAGACAGGAGACACAGACTCTTCTACTTTCAATCTGAATCTAACTAATGTTTTTAAATCCAATTTTCATAAGGTGAAAGAAGCTAAACAATGTCTGAAAATCTTTATATACATTTTTATCTAATAATTTTTCTTCGTATAAATATGTGCAGAGTCTACCATATAAACTTGTACTAGGATGCATTCCACTGTATGTGGTGTGGAGAATTGTAGAGAAGATCATTCATGAGCTTCCGCGCCACATTCAGAACTCAGTAGGGGCTGGCTTGCCTTTTGCTTGTGCATCAAACTCTCTAAGTAAACCATCTTCAATTGGTATTAAATGGAGTGTTGCAAGGTTCTTTTTCCTGTTCAATATTCGGCTCGAGAAGAACGTTGCTACGTATGTGTTTCCTCAACCATTTACTTCTGTTATCTGTGAAATTTAGTTTAAGAATCACCCTTCATATAATACACTCCTACTCCCTCTGTTCCAAAATATCGAAGTTTTAGATAGTGCATAAATATTGAAAACTTGTTTTTAAATAAAAAATATCATTAAAATATAAACTAATTATTTAATCAATTATGAAATAGACTAAGTCTATAAATATTGGTTACACATTTTCTATTTTTGAAACATCAAAACCTTCTTTAAACATTATCTATTTTAAAACGGATGGACCATATGTAATGTACAAATGTTACTAATAGCGTTTGTTCAACTGTCTTATAAAGAATCTATAGTGTTTGTTGAACCGTGTTATATAGACTCTATAATGTTAATGCGAGCTGCAATACAGAGGACTGATAGAAATAACTATTTTTTAACAGAATAACATACTCTGTTTCCAATATATACAATCTGATTACTAACTACACAAAACATTTTGTTTTACTTTTACCAATAGTGTGGATCTCAAAATGTACAAAGAGTTTTGCTGACTATTTTGTCAGTTTCACTGTGTGTAGGATAAGCATTATATTCATAAATAGCATGACCGGTTTTAGCGACAGAAAAATGTTTCATTTTGTACTCCTTCCGTTTCGATTTAATTGTCATTGTAGAATAACTTTTTTGTTTTAAAATAAGTGTCGTTTTACGATTTCAGTGTATAATTTATTAAATTTATATGTTATTCTGTTTTTCTATTGATTGAAATGTGGTTAGGTTTATTGATAATGATGTTCTTATTTTGAAAACATGTAAAATTAAATATTTTCTTAATTTGTGTGTAAAAACTTAAAACAACAAATAAAATAAAACAATGATAGTATTATTTTTTCAATGTGAATATTGACATTCAATGTGACTGCTATACTAGGTCCCTGGTGGTGCTTCTGGTAGCATGCCTATCATTTGTTGTGATCGGAGGAATCCTATTTTTCAAATTCAGGTAATCCTATCATTTGTCAATAAATCACATATACTGGGTTTGAACTCGGATGGTAACACAATGACGAAAACTAGTACAAACTACTAGACTATTTTTTCCATTGTATGGTTTTAACATATAATTCCTATTTCCTTCACAAATTAAACAAGGAGATAACTTGCAATGCTACTGCCTTGTTGTTTTGTGAAGGAAAGAGGATCAATCCTTAGAAGACTGCCTCTGGAATGCTTGGGCATGCCTTGTTTCTCCTGATTCACATCTAGAGGTTCAAGATTTATCTTCTTCACTGTCTCAAAACATATTGATTACAAGTTATACTATGGACTTCTTCTATGCAACTAAAATGTCTTATAATGTTTTGTTTTAAAAAAAAAACCTGCAGCAAAAGTCGCGCGTTGAGAAAGTCATTGGATTTGTCTTAGCCATTTGGGGAATACTGTTTTATTCTCAGCTTCTAGGCACAATGACAGAACAGCTTCGGGTACACAAGTTCTTGAGATAGACACTTAGCTACTATTGAGAAATGAAAAGTTGCAAGTTCCTTGATGGCTTTTTGTCTTTGAGAGCAGGATAATATGCAAAAGCTAAGAGAAGGTGCACAGATTCAAGTCGTAGAAGCTGATCATATCATCATTTGTGGAATTAACAGTCATCTTCCTTTCATAGTAAAGCAACTCAACAGTTATCATCAGCATGCTGTTCGCTTAGGTACCGCCACAGCTAGGTAAGTTTGTTCACCCTCTCTTTATCTCTTCCAAGTATATTTGTAAGATATCAAACAAAGTCGCACGTTGGAAATTTAGATAAAAAATGTCTAATATCTAAAGAGAAGTCCAACTCTAATTAGTACGAGGTCTTTTGGGAGAAATTCAAAAGTAAATTCATCAAAGCTTGCCTCTCAGACCTAAAGTGAACAATATCACACTATTCAGACAATAAAGAGTTGGACATGTGCTCATCACAATACCAACAATATTAACTTGTCTGATTAGTTTCCATTGTTACATGCTCTTGCAGTAAGCAGACAGTTGTGCTAATGTCTGATACTCCAAGGAGTCAGATGGAGAAACTAGCTGATGAATTCAACACAGATTTTAATCATATTGACATCCTTACGAAGAGGTAAAGTAGTCAACACTTAGCCATATTGGCTTGCAATTTATGTTTAGCTGATTGTATGCTTCAACCAATGCAGTTGTAATCTTAAATTGACAAAATCATTTGAGAGGGCTGCTGCCTCTATGGCCCGTGCCATTATCATATTACCAACCAAAAGTGATGGGTAAGAACTCTCTCTTAAAGTGTCAGAAAGTAACATGTGACTTGAGGAAACTATATAGAATCTATACCAATGATCTCATGTGCTTTGTAAAAGAGTTTAAACATTATATTTTCAGGTATCATATTGATACAGATGCA
Source organism: Moricandia arvensis (assembly GCA_905132765.1). Lineage (NCBI taxonomy): Eukaryota > Viridiplantae > Streptophyta > Magnoliopsida > Brassicales > Brassicaceae > Moricandia > Moricandia arvensis. Next base: position 11,539 of record CAJHQP010001152.1, on the reverse strand, counting down.
TTTCTTTCTGTATTAGCCCTTCAACCTATACGAAGAATCGAATCCATCCCAACTATTGTAGAGGTAAATTAGGATACCAATTAAGATGATATATAGTTTGTTTTCTTATGTTAATAGTGCTTTTGGAAATGAATGTAGGTATCAAGCTCTAGTATGCATAATCTCCTCAAATCCATTTCAGGAATGAAAGTTGAACCGGTTGAAAATGTTACCTCTAAGTTGTTTGTCCAATGTTCACGTCAAAAAGACCTCATAAAGATCTATAGACACCTACTCAATTACTCTAGTACAGTTCTGCTTTCATCTTAATGTTGAAACAACATTTTGTATTCAAGATCTAGTACTAAAACAAAGTTTTTTCATTGCAGAAAATGTATTTAATCTTTCTAGTTTCCCAAATCTAGCTGGGATGAAGTATAGACAGATAAGACTTGGGTTCCAGGAGGTATGACATGACTTATATCATTTATATTTTGGTCTTTTATATCAATTACTTCATGTTATATTGTTATTTCAGGTTGTGGTTTGTGGTCTTTTACGAGATGGGAAAGTAAATTTCCACCCAAACGATGATGAAAAGCTCATGGAAACAGACAAAGTATTGTTCATTGCACCTCTCAGTTGGAGCAAGAAGCAAATTTTATCTAAAGACATTGAAACTGACAATATTACAGTAGATGATGAGCTCGAAACTCGTAAGCAATCACGGCTAGAGAAGATTATAAAGCGTTCTAAGATGTTCTTATCAAAGGTCTGACTCTCAAAACTGGACAGTAATATAGTATTCTTGAAAATATTGAGACTTTTTCCTTTTAATTTCTATGGTTTTGGGACATAGGGATCATCAGATTCTGTGGAAGGACCAAGAGAAACTATACTTCTACTTGGTTGGCGTGAGGATGTTGTAGATATGATTCAAGAGTTTGATAACTATCTTGGTCCAGGAAGTTCATTGGAAATATTATCTGATGTGCCAATAGAGGATAGAGGAAGAGTGAGTGATGGTAAAGGTTCAGGAAAAATGAAGAACCTACAAGTTTCCCATAGGGTAAAATATCAATTTTTAGCTGCATGTAACAAGAAGATAGCTTCAAAATTTATTTGATGTTTTTTTTTTAAATTCTTTTTCAGGTTGGGAATCCTATGAACTATGATACATTAAAGGAAACTATAATGCATATGCAAACTAAATACCGAAAAGACGAAGAAGCTATTCCACTGTCTATCCTTGTAATATCTGATAGAGAATGGCTTCTTGAAGGTAATCAAGAACATACAAGTTTGATGTAATGTCGTCTTGATGCTAACAAATATTGTCTTGTATGTCCTTTTAGATCCATCTAGAGCAGACACACAATCATCTTACTCTCTTCTTCTTGCTGAAAGTATCTGCAACGAGCTTGGAGTAAATGTAATATACTGACTACTTATTTTCATCACATCCTAATGCAATCTTGCTAAGTATTTTTTTTTGTTTCTTTAGGTACAAAATCTAGCCTCTGAAATCGTTGATTCGAAACTCGGCAAGCAGGTAATCAATTGATGAGCCTAACTTACATAGCAGTAGAGGAAAACATTATACAAAAAAACCATTTGCAGATAACAAGAATCAAACCGTCTCTAACTTACATAGCAGTAGAGGAAGTGATGAGCCTTGTAACAGCACAAGGTTCTACATTTCATCTTTCTTTTTTTTTTTTTTCAATGAACCAAAGTCCAAATAATAACAATACTATTTTTCTTAGTTGCTGGAAACAGTGAATTGAACGAGGTGTGGAAGGACATTCTAAATGCAGAAGGCGATGAGATTTACATAAAGGTGAAAAACATGTCTTCTTCTTCCCTCAAAACATTGTAGTTCTGAAAATCTTTAATGTATTTGAGACACACAGGACATTGAGCTATACATGAAAGATGGAGAGAACCCTTCATTCACTGAGCTATCAGAGCGAGCATGGTTAAGGAAAGAAGTCGCTATAGGCTACATAAAAAGCGGTAAAAAGGTGAGTCCAACAAATTTACATTAAAACATTTTCCTCTTTAGTAACATTTACATAACTTTGTATTATACATTTGCAAGGTAATCAATCCAGCTCCAAAGGGAAAACCTATCTCACTCGAAATGACAGACTCGTTGATTGTTATATCAGAGCTTGAAGGAGACGAACCCATCACAGTATGATGAATCCATTCTCATATATATATATATATCTTGTAGTTCCTTACTCACCAGCGACATTGGACAAGGAGACTCAACTCACGATCAGCATGCTTCAAACAAGGAAGCTTTTAATTATTTCTTTGCCACAAAATAATTTCAGTCTTTGTAATAATGTCTTTATCAATGAAATGGAGGTAATAATGTATGTAATGTAAAATGGTACGTTAATTCATTTTTAATATTCTATCGTTACTTTTCTTCTAATAGAAGATGTAAGCACCCAAAACATACGGGTATACAAATAAATGGTGTGAGTTTCATAACGACAATGGTCACAAAATGGAGAGTGCAGCTCATTAAAAATAACCGGAGGTTAACGAGTTACTTTAATAAGGGATATCTTTGAAAATTCCTCTATGACAAAGAGTCATGAACTTGATGAAAATTCCTCGAGCGTTGCGGATCAAGCCGATGACGCAGATTGAGTGAAACATGGACTAACCAGATTTAGTGGTACAAGTGTGGATGAAGCGAACTTAGCAATACACAACATATATTTAATTGGTAAAAGTGGATAAAAATGGTCTAAAATACTAAAAGCTAAAATAATGTATATAAATTTATACTAACAGTCAATTTTAAAGGAAAATTATAAACACATTAAATATATTTTTATTCAAAATGTAATATAAAATTAATTTAACATATACATAATTATTTTGAACTTTAAAATTATATATACATATATATATATATATAATTTGGATGATTTTAAATAATTATAGGTTTTGTATATAATAGTTTGGAGCTTTAATATTAACTCAAACATCAATTTAACATACTTTAAAAGACTTAGAAAATAATACATTGCTAAAAAATAATTTATGATTTCAAATAATAAGATATATATATATATAGCTAATATGATTAAGGGTGGACGTTCGAGTACCTAGTCGTGCGAGGTTTAACTCTATTTAATAATGTTCAGAGCTAAAATTAAGCCTCTTCCATATACTTATAAAATTTGGTTCATGTTTGATTCAGATCTTTCTAGGTTCGCTTCAAATACCTATTTAAATTATGTAAAATTTTAAACTTCAAATATACTTTAAGTTTTTTTTTAATATAAAATGATATGACATGGTAGAATTGATGATATGACATTTTTTAGTATCTACAAGTTTTAGAAATATTATTTAGTTTTATCTTTTGATAATTATATACCTAACAAAAAAATTCTTAATTTTATAGAATTTGATTTAATATATTTCAACCAAAATAAATAGATAAAAAATATTTCCAAGATTAGAATTTTAAATATATTATTAAATATAAATTGAAATAAAAAAAATAATTTATTTTAATTTTAACATATAATTAAATTTAAAATTTAAATATTGTTAGCTATTGATAAAATCTAAAAATGATTAGCTATTGATAAAATCTAAAAATGAACAAAAGTTTACTTTTAAATATAATTTAAAATTTAAAATTTTTATTTCTGCAAATGATGGAGGAAAAGTAAAATTTTCAGACATTTGTTAATCAAATGTTTAGAGACGTTGACAAAAATTATATTAAAGACATGTTAAACTCATATTAGTTTTCAAATATGTGCCCGGACTAACAGCTCTGATAAACTTTTAACGGCTGATCTCCTATGGCTAATGGGTCTTCTACCCCCGTTCACTCAGCCTGTGGGCCCCATTCCATGAGATAAGTGGTGCATTAATTTTTTGTAAGCTCAAATGTGTAGCTTATTGATCGTACAATCATCACATAGTCTTTTCCCGTATTTGGTCTCACTCATACGGTATCGCGAATCACTTTCCAATATATCACTATCATTTCACTATTCCAACTCAATCACACCTAACTCTAGAGTTATAATTTAAGGTATGACAGAAAATATAAGTACATTTTAATGATATACATGTCCGACTTTGACCATGTACTAGAGGTGCATTTGCGCAGAATTCATTTCATATTTTGATTTTGTTAGCTTAGATTATGATCCATTTAAAAAAAATTGTATAAAGAAATAGATCTCAAAATTTTTGTATTAAAGAACTAATTCTCTTAAATCTTTACCAGATCGAGATCTTACAAATACCTCCTATATTTTCTTATAACATTTGGACAAAATTTCAACCTTTACTCATTAACTCAGTCAACAGAACACGGACCTTACACTTTATCCTAATTGAAATGATCATGGAGTCGTGGAAAATACGTGTTTTATGCATGTGTTCATATTACTGAAAATAAGATCAAACCAAATCTATTATTAAAATTCTACATGTATATAGTTTTTTAAGAAAATTCTTGGTGCCGTTTTTTCCTTGTTGGTTGACGCAGCAAACATTTTGATGATCTCAGACCTCTATAAGGCGACAAATTAGACGGACAATAATAAGAACATTACTAAATTCTATAATAATAAGAGAATAATAATTTATGTAGAACATTTTTGTCACGTGTTATGCATTATCTTATCTGGTCAACGTTATTACGGAGTGGAGAAAGAAAAAACAATGCCGCGTCTCGTTGTCAATATATAAAGTATAGCACCTGATAACACTTTCTTCTCATAAACCCTTTTGGACAAAAACAACAAAACATATCTCTCGATTTGTGTTTATAATCTTGTCTTTATTTGGAAAGATTTGATTTCTCTACGTCGGTTCTTTTACAATTAGGACATCATGGATGAAGACTTCTTCTTAAGCGATTTCTCACTCAAAGACATTGATTTTGACTTTAATATTTACGAAGATATTAATGTATCACCAGATGAAGCGATCATACATACACAAAGAGCTCAGCTTATTGATCATCAAGCTCCTCTTAATTACCTCAGAGAGAAGCCGAAGCCTGTGGTGAAGATCAATAACAAGCCACGGGTGCTTTCTTTTGATTTCTCTAGTAATGTTTCTTCTTCTCCAGCTAGGGAAAATATCTTTATGGATCAATTGGTCAGATGTGGAACCAAAAGAAAATCGTGTTCTCCTGCCAAAAGATCCGCGGTTCTCGCCAAAGAACATGTTATAGCCGAGAGAAAGCGTCGTGAGAATCTTTCCAAAAAATTCATTGCCCTCTCAGCACTCCTTCCTGGTCTTAAGAAGGTACTATCTAATCGCGTATTTAAAGTGTTGATATTATTGATAATTATTTTTAAAATATAGTTAAAATGTAAATTTATAAGTTATTGTCAGTTGATTTTAAGATAATTGAGCATCTTATTTTTTCAGCCGGACAAACTTACGGTTCTTGATGATGCGATTTCACGTGTGAAACAACTCCAAGAACAAATAAGAAAGCTCAAGGAAGAGAAAGAAGCAACAAGATATATGGAATCCGTGATTCTTGTGAAGAAGTCTAAAGTGTTTTACGACGAGGAACCTTGCATATCATCCTCTTCTTCAGATCATGAGCAATCTAATCAGCGGTTGCCAGAAATAGAGGCTAAAATAATTCAAAACGAAGTTCTAATCCGAATCCACTGCGAGAAGAGAAAAGGGTGCATGGTTGACATACTAAACACAATCGAAAATCTTCAATTGCGCGTCGAAAATAGTATTGTATTGCCAGTCGGAGACTCGACTCTTGACATCACAGTTCTTGCACAGGTAATCATCTCAATAACAATTCTCATTTGTAATTGATATATATATATATATAGAATATCAAAGTGGATATTTTATCACTCACCTATATTGATGTTTATAAGAAATATTACTAACTATTGATAGTTAGCAAATATCTTATTGAAATTCAAAAGAAACATAATAGCATTAAAACAAGTTTTGGTCACATAAAGGAACACAAGAATATAAATGAATATCAGAGTGGATATTTTGTCGCTCATCTATATTGATGTTAAGATGAAATATTGCTAATATCGATAATTAACAAATATTTTATTGAAATTTTAAGAGATACATTCTCAAATAGTATCAAAACAAGTTTTCGTCACAAATAGCACATAAGGATAATTTAAAATCACAAAATAACATTTAATAAAGAGTATGAAATATTTATCTTTATTTATAGTTAGCTGATTAATTATAATAAATAATTAATGATAGTTCTTAGTTTGTTATTAGTTTGACAAAATTATAGTATTATTGATGAGATTTGCCGAAATTTTGATTGCAGATGGAGAAAGACATTTCAGTGAGTGCACTTAAGAATCTTGTTAGGAACCTGAGACTCGCAATGGTTTAAGCCTTCTTTGAAGTTTTAGTAACAATGGAGACTCTCTTAACATTTGCACCCAAAAAAAAAACTATGGAGACTGAAACGACACCATTTTCTTCGATTTGCTGTCGTTTTCATTGTAGGATTTTATCACACATGCACTACTACCACGTGTGTTTGATGTATATTTTAGTGAAGTTCTCGTCTCCATCAGTGGTTGAGACTTAATGTGATACTTTTGACAACGACCGTTGATCATTAATGTAAATTGCTATCTTGTTGAATATTGTTTTCCCATTTGATAATCAAAGAGGCAGTAAGGGCGACCACACGCTCAATCAATCACTGTCCCACGGATCATTATCGATCAGTGACTTGCCAAGTTTGTACTGTTTCCACGTTTGGTCCTTCTTTTTTTAGTTTTGTTCTCAGTTTCGCCACAAACTCGAAAATTTGCATTTTATATGAAATGTGTATGCGAATGCAACGTTGAGTTTAACTGAATTACGGAAGTCATGTAGTATGGTGGTTAAGGCTTTAAATATTTCTAGGTTTGAGATTAGCTTTCAGAGGAATCAAATTTTAGATTATAGGATATAAAACTTATCAAAGGTTTCAAAATGCTCAAGTCAGAGTATTTCCATGTAGTTGTTTGCTGTGGAGAAAATATTTATACCGAAAATGTTATACATTTAGAACCGTCCGTTAATCTGAATTTATGAGGAGAGCTATGTCGTTTGACGTTGTATGTGAAGTTTGTGAGAATGGCTTAATTGCGGAAGTAATACAAAGAAGAATATACTAGTTAGACAGATGATCAAACATAGAAGGAGTTTGTGATTTGAGAGAGAGAATGAGAATGGGGAAGAACATGTTTTTATTTTGTATATCTGGTATGTGTTACAACCCCTCTATTTATACACAGGTGAAGTCCTTCAAAAGCTCCAGACATGATGATGAAAGGTGAGTTGGTGCAGTTGGTGAAGTAGGTGCAGTAGGTGAAGTAGGTGAGGTTGGTGTAGTTGGTGGTCGCAGAACGCCAATCGATCGATGCAGTTTTGCCCTAAAACTGCATCGATCGATGCAAGGCAATATGAGATTTGGAGTTTTAGTTCCATCGATCGATTGTATTGTACAATCGATCGATTACTTTAGCACATTTCATTCGCAGCGTTGCCATCGATCGATGGGGGTTTTGTGGCAGAAACCCATCGATCGATTGGGCTTCTTTTCTTCATGTTTCTCTTCAACACTCCCCCTCAAGCTTGACCATACGAAACAAGTCAAGCTTGGAAGTCATGAAGCATTCCCTCATTAAAAACTTAGCCAGGTAAAACCTCATGGGATAAAACCCCAGCCAAGGAAAAAGAGTAGAATACTTCATGAAGGGGAGACTTAATGAGATGGGAGTTCCATGAGTCCAAGCTTTGAATGAATGAACTCACAGACTTTTTGGTTTGCAGCTTTGGTGAAGATATCTGCTAGTTGTTCCTCACTTCGTGTATAACATGGCAAGATGATCTGTTGCTCCACGGCTTGTCTAACTTTGTGACAATCCACTTCAATATGTTTAGTCCGCTCATGGAACACATTGTTGGAAGCTATGTGGATAGCCGCCTGATTATCACAATGCATGGTTATGGGAGTGGTTTGCTCAATTCCCACATCCATTAGTAGGTTCTTTATCCAAATCAGTTCGCTAGTGAGCTTCCTCATTGCCCTATATTCCGCTTCAGCACTGGAACATGCGACTATCTTCTGCTTCTTGCTATTCCAAGTGACTAGATTACCTCCAATGAATGTGCAGTATCCTGTAGTAGACCTCCTGTCCTTTCTGTCTCCAGCCCAGTCTGCATCACAATACCCCACGATCTCAGTGCTATTGTTGCAGCCTAGCCAAACTCCTTGCCCTGGTGCTTCTCTAAGATATCTTAGAATCCTTTCCACCATGTTCCAGTGATACATTTTTGGTGCTTGCATATGCTGACTGACTTGGTTCACAGCAAAACACACATCCGGCCTTGTGATGGTTAGATAGATTAGCTTCCCCACCATTCTTCTATAGTGTTTTGGGTCTTCTACCCCCGTTCACTCAGCCTGTGGGCCCCATTCCATGAGATAAGTGGTGCATTAATTTTTTGTAAGCTCAAATGTGTAGCTTATTGATCGTACAATCATCACATAGTCTTTTCCCGTATTTGGTCTCACTCATACGGTATCGCGAATCACTTTCCAATATATCACTATCATTTCACTATTCCAACCCAATCACACCTAACTCTAGAGTTATAATTTAAGGTATGACCGAAAATATAAGTACATTTTAATGATATACATGTCCGACTTTGACCCTGTACTAGAGGTGCATTTGCGCAGAATTCATTTCATATTTTGATTTTGTTAGCTTAGATTATGATCCATTTAAAAAAAAATTGTATAAAGAAATAGATCTCAAAATTTTTGTATTAAAGAACTAATTCTCTTAAATCTTTACCAGATCGAGATCTTACAAATACCTCCTATATTTTCTTATAACATTTGGACAAAATTTCAACCTTTACTCATTAACTCAGTCAACAGAACACGGACCTTACACTTTATCCTAATTGAAATGATCATGGAGTCGTGGAAAATACGTGTTTTATGCATGTGTTCATATTACTGAAAATAAGATCAAACCAAATCTATTATTAAAATTCTACATGTATATAGTTTTTTAAGAAAATTCTTGGTGCCGTTTTTTCCTTGTTGGTTGACGCAGCAAACATTTTGATGATCTCAGACCTCTATAAGGCGACAAATTAGACGGACAATAATAAGAACATTACTAAATTCTATAATAATAAGAGAATAATAATTTATGTAGAACATTTTTGTCACGTGTTATGCATTATCTTATCTGGTCAACGTTATTACGGAGTGGAGAAAGAAAAAACAATGCCGCGTCTCGTTGTCAATATATAAAGTATAGCACCTGATAACACTTTCTTCTCATAAACCCTTTTGGACAAAAACAACAAAACATATCTCTCGATTTGTGTTTATAATCTTGTCTTTATTTGGAAAGATTTGATTTCTCTACGTCGGTTCTTTTACAATTAGGACATCATGGATGAAGACTTCTTCTTAAGCGATTTCTCACTCGAAGACATTGATTTCGACTTTAATATTTACGAAGATGTTAATGTATCACCAGATGAAGCGATCATACATACACAAAGAGCTCAGCTTATTGATCATCAAGCTCCTCTTAATTACCTCAGAGAGAAGCCAAAGATCAATAACAAGCCACGGGTGCTTTCTTTTGATTTCTCTAGTAATGTTTCTTCTTCTCCAGCTAGGGAAAATATCTTTATGGATCAATTGGTCAGATGTGGAACCAAAAGAAAATCGTGTTCTCCTGCCAAAAGATCTGCGGTTCTCGCCAAAGAACATGTTTTAGCCGAGAGAAAGCGTCGTGAGAATCTTTCCAAAAAATTCATTGCCCTCTCAGCACTCCTTCCTGGTCCTAAGAAGGTACTATCTAATTGCAAATTTAAAGTATTAAGAATATTTTTAATTATTTTATATAAGTGAAAATGTAAATTTATAAGTTATTGTCAGTTGATTTTAAGATAATTAAGCATCTTATTTTATTGCAAATTTGAAGTGTTAAGAATATTTATAGTTACTTTTAAAATACAGTGAAAGTGTAAATTATAAGTTATTGTAGTTGATTTTAAGATAAATTAAGCATCTTATTTTTTCAGCCGGACAAGCTTACGGTTCTTGATGATGCGATTTCACGCGTGAAACAACTCCAAGAACAAATAAGAAAGCTCAAGGAAGATAAAGAAGCAACAAGATATATGGAATCCATGATTCTTGTGAAGAAATCTAAAGTGTTTTCGACGAGGAACCTTGTCTATCATCATCCTCTTCTTCAGATCATGAGCAATTTAATCAGCGGTTGCCAGAAATAGAGGCTAAAATAGTTCAAAACGAAGTTCTAATCCGAATCCACTGCGAGAAGAGCAAAGGGTGCATGATTGACATACTAAACACGATCGAAAATCTTCAACTGCGCGTCGAAATAGTATTGTATTGCCATTTGGAGACTCGACTCTTGACATCACAGTTTTGCACAGGTAATCATATCATAACAATTCTCATTTGTATTGATATATATATATATATATATAGAATGTCAAAGTGGATATTTTAATCACTCACCTATATTGATGTTTATAAGAAATATTACTAATTATTGATAGTTAACAAATCTCTTATTGAAATTTAAAAGAAACATTCTCAAATTAGCATCAAAACAAGTTTTTGTCACATAAAAGAACACAAGGATAAAAAATGAATATCAAAGTGGATATTTTGTCGCTCATCTATATTGATGTTTAGATGAAATATTGCTAATATTGATAAGTAACAAATATTTTATTGAAATTTTAAGAGAAATATTCTCAAATAGTATCAGGACAAGTTTTCGTCACAAATAGCACATAAAGATAAAATCACAAAATAACATTTAACAAAGAGTATAAAAAGTATATCTTTATTTATAGTTACATGATTAATAATAATAAATAAATAATGATAATTAATTCTCTGGTTTTCCGAATTTTTTTCACTATGTGCTTATTAGTTTGACAAAATTATATTATTATTGAGAGATTTTCCGAAATTTTGATTGCAGATGGAGAAAGACTTTTCAGTGAGTGCACTTAAGAATCTTGTAAGGAACCTGAGACTCGCAGTGGTTTAAGCCTTCTTTGAAGTTTTAGTAACAATGGAGACTCTCTTAACATTTGCACCAAAAAAAACTATGGAGACTGAAACGACACCATTTTCTTCGATTTTGCTGTCGTTTTCATTGTAGGATTTTATCACACATGCACTACTACCACGTGTGTTTTGATGTATATTTTAGCCAAGTTCTCGTCTCCATCAGTGGTTGAGACTAAATGTGATACTTGTGACAACGACCGTTGATCATGAATGTAAATTGTATCTTGTTGAATATTGTTTTCCATTTGATAATCAAAGAGGCAGTACGCTCAATCAATCACTCTCGTACGGATCATCGATCAGTGACTTGCCAAGTTGTACTGTTTCCACGTTTAGTCCTTCTTTTTAGTTTTGTTCTCAGTTTCACCACAAACTCGAAAATTTGCATTTTATATGAAA